>PVJC01000253.1:0-141999 GCA_004026665.1 Murina feae | reverse complement strand
ATAACCGTGGTTTTGAACTCTATATCCAGTCGTTTGCGTTCCTCCATTTCTGTCTTTTGTGATCTGTTTCTTAGTCTCCGCATTTTGGCTTTCTGTGCTAGGTGTCCTATATATGGCCCAGTGATTCAGCCTCCCCAATCACCTGGGGTGGACACTCTTGTTGTACGCCTTTGAAGGCTGGGTGCACAGTCTTGTTGTAGTTATCACTGGGAGGTATCACTGGGGGGAAATGACCTGCAGGCCTTTTTCCTCGTTGTTTGGAGTTTGGATCTATCGGAGTTCTGCCTCAGCTGCAGACCCTTAGGTTATGCTGCAGGCAGGTAGGCACACAGCTTGGGCAGGGTTGTAGGTGGGGTGGGGCGGGGTCTCAGAATCACCGAGGGTGGAGTGACTCACAATGGTGTCCCCTGTGCTGATGCCACAGTTTCTACCAGGTTTGGCGTCTCCAAGCCCTGGGGTCTGCGCATGATTCTCAGTCCCTGAATCTCCGGGTCAGTGATCGCTGCAAATAGCAGTGCTAGAACACCACTGGTCTTCCGCCACCCTGTTGCCCTACAGTCCGCATTGCATTCAATGTGATCTGGGAGTTTATAATCTTCCAAGCCACGGACCCGATCGCCACCCTTTCACCCGCACCGCCGCTCTGCTGCCTCCGTTTCGCACATCCGTACCTTTCAGTTTGGGCGCACCGGGAGCTTCTATTCAGTCTCAAAGCACTCCTCTTGCCTTCTAGATGTAAAGCTTCCCCTCCTTTGGTTCTGGAGAATGGCCGTTTATCTGTATAGCTGTATTTCTATAATGTAGGTGTGGAGGCTGTGCATTTAGATATATACCTCATGCCACCATCTTGGTTCTCCCTCTGTGGTTTTTTTTTTTGTATCTGGCTTCTTTCACTTAGCAGAATGTTTTCAAGGGTCATCCATGTGTAGCATGTAGCAGTACTTTATTCCTTTTTATCTATAATAATCTATAATAATCAAATATGCTAATTAGACCAGACAGCTAATGGACCTTTCGAATGTCATTCTTGATGTCCTTCCAGATGACCTTCCCGATGAAGCCATGGTGGTGGGGGCTGAGGCAGATGCAGTTAGGAGGGGTGATCAATGGGGCAGGTGAGCAGTTAGGAGCCAGCAGTCCCAGATTGTGAGAGGGGTGTCTGACTGCCAGTTTAGGCCTGATCCTGCAGGGATCCCTGTGGGATCAAGTGCAGGCTGGGTTGGCCCCTCCCCCCATGATATTAATATGTCTGATATTAATATGGCTTTTCCACCTTTATTATTACTACTTTCATGGTAACTTTTTCCATCTTTTTACTTGCAGCCTTGGGCTTTAAGTGATCCTAACTGGACCCTGACCATAGATGTTTGGATTTAAGGACATTTTGATTCTAAAAATGGATCACCAACTTAATGAGATCCTTAATGCTTAAGAAGGTGACAATGAGAGAGAGAAGGATGCCATGAGAGAGGTGATGTGGGCCCTGATAGACAGAAAAGACAGGAACCAGTCTCCAGATACTATAGATTTCCAGTTCCAGACCACCGATATCCTTACAGTATACCAACACCTCCCCCCCCACACACACATACTTTTCAATTAGACCTTGTTTCTTGCAAACAAAATACCAAACTACCCTAAAAAAAACACATACAAGTTTATTCCAGGAGTAGAGGTGCAAACAACAGAATCTCAGAGGAGCTATGAAGTCTTCTTTTTTTTTAAGAACATATTCTCTTTTTAAAAATATATTTTTATTGATTTTTAGTGAAAGAGAGAAAGATTCAGAAACATCGATGAGAGAGAAACATCATTGATCGGCTGCCTCTTGCACACCCAGTTCTGGGAATCAAGCCCACAGCGCAGGCATGTGCCCTGACCTGGAATAGAACTGTGATCTCTTGGCTCCTGGGTCAACGCTCAACCACTGAACGAGGTAGGAAGCCTCTGTAATAACATAGTGGAGAAGACGAAGAAATGACCTCTGCACCCCTGAATGAGAAATTAGAAGCCTATGAATTGATAAAATAGTTAATGAAGACTTCTATTCAGATACTATGCCCATTGAAAGTAAAGCTTTGGTGGATTTATTGCCATTTCTTTAAAGCACATTAGATCGATCACCAAAATTACTTTTGAAACCATAGATGCCTGGTTTGCCTCCCAAAGATTCTGATTTAATTGTTCTGGGGCAGGGCTACGGCATAAGGAATTTTCAGATCTCTGCAGTTGATTTCAAATTACATTAAAGTTTGAGAATTGCTGCTTGAAAGACATTCTAAGGGAATAGGGAACACAAAGACTCTATGTCTAAAAGGATATTTTCACAGCATTGGGTGATTTGCATCAAGAAGGAACAAATTGCAATCCCAGGGTATCTGAGTAGAATCATATAACAATATTCAAGACTACGCTGTGACCCTGAAACAAGAAACACCTTTCACTGTTAGGCAGTGGTTGGTGATAGATCCTCCCTTCCCCCAACTGATGGGCGGAGCATGACGTGACCTTCAGCCCCGAAATACCTGAGTGATTAACCATACACCTTATATGGACTGTACATTGGACCACCAATCCACACCTGCCGTATACCTTAAGCCACGACCCCATGACAACACAGTAAGCCACCAATCAGTGTGTGCCCAGCGTAGTAAGCCCCTCCCCCTTCCCTTTCCGCCCCTCATAAAAAGCACTCACCCCTGCACGTGGCCCCTTTTCTCCCTTTGCCAGACTGCCTGGCAGGTTCTATTCTTCTAATAAAGCCTATAGTCCTGGTTTTCGGCCTCAGACTGATCTTTCAGTTGGAAACCACAGAACATTAAATCCTCAAAGTAAATATTGATCATATTCTTGAGTGGCTTAACTTCTTAACTTACCAATGTTCATTTATGATTATGCATCACAGCTAACATATGTAATATCTATTCTTTCTATATTTTCAAAATTGTTATAAAAATTTTCTGCCAAGCCTGGCTGGTGTGCTCAGTGGTTGAGTGTTGACCTATAAACCAGGAGGTCATGGTTCCATTTGCAATCAGGGCACATGTCTGGGTTGTGGACTGGATCCCTGCTAGGGGGTGTGAAGGAGGCAGCCAATCAATGATTCTCTTTCATCATTGATGTTTCTCTCTCTCTCTGCCTCTCCATTCTTCTCTGAAATCAATAAAAATATTTTTTAAACTCTGCCAAATATTTTATAATCAAAAAGGACATTGCAAATTGCCAAATTATAGCAGTTACTATGCTCACAACTCTGCTTATGGTTAAAATTAAGGTCTTGAGTATCAAAGACTGAAATCCTGTTAATTGGAATAGGAGTATCTTAAGGCCTTCCAAATAATTCCTACTGCATTCCTGATGGCCAAGCAAATGTAATGAGTCACCTCATAATGAGGAACATCTGGTCATAGGAGTCTGAAAATACCATGAATCCAAGGATGGTGTGCACAGTCTGAGCAGGGGAAAGAGGAATTGCAGGCAAAATGAGTTGCAAGAGTGACTTGAATCCCATGGGTTCAAAATCCAGGAGGATGAAATAAATAAAGGAGTGTAGACTACTACTTTATTTCTTTCCTCCTTCGTCCCTCCATTTACTCCTCTGTCTCTGTATCCACTCCTCCCGTTTTCCTGAATAGTTTGGCTGATTATTCTTCTTTGTTAAACTACCGCTGAAGAGCCTGATGGCTCTTGACGCATTGTAGATGAATAAATACCAAAATTGAAGGAGGAGGAAATTACAGTATGTTACCAATGACCTGCTAACATTTGCTTCCCCCTATCACGCCTCCTCTTCTTCAGAAAAATTTACCACCGATTAAAGACTAATTGGCAAAACCTCTTAGTTGTGTGTGGAGGAGGGGTCATCAGAAGAGTTGTTCCAGCCAGAAACATGGAAAGGAGTGCTGTTAACGAAAAGGAAGTTACTGATAACATTGGGAAAGGAGATAACCATGAGGTTAGAACCAAGAGGAAGCAGGTGTTGAAAAAAGGAGGCAGGTGAACCATCCAATCTCAGTTTTTTGCTGAGACCAGGTTGACATTCTGCCTGTAGCCATACTGGTTGTTGAAATACCTAAATGCTTTCCTATCAATTGGTAAAGTGCTGCCTAGTATCTACTGATGCCCCTCTCCCACCTCATCTACCTGCCTTTAGACCACCAGCCTTTTTTCTTATCAGTTAACTAAAGGGTTAACCACCAGCACAACTGTTGAGTATCCTGGAATCAATTGGCTGGTGACCAAGTGGTAAGCAGCTGCTAAATATTTTGAATATCATCTCTAGCTGTGACCACAAAAAAGCCAAAGCCAAATAGGTGTGATAATTTGGTGCAAAAATAAAAAAATAAAAAAAGGCCCAACACACTGAGTTGAGGTTTTGGCTTCTGCTTCAAGTGCTGGCAGGAACAGAACAGATGTGTAGGCCTGGGTTCCACTTGATTTGCACAGCAAAATAATTCCTTAGCTTAACTGACAAAGATATAACTCAAGCTAATATACTACATAGTCACAGGCCCTCTGGTCATCCTTGAGTCATAGACCCAGATCTCTGTGAAGGATGGGAAATCTCAGAGTAAGGCTGCTACATCATTCAGTTCCTCAGGCTGGTTAGTTCCAAAGATTGACAAGACTTGAAAAATAATGGAGAATTACCTCAAACTGAATTAGGTGAATACGTGATATAGGAGAAAATTATTTTTTCTTTTTCTCTTTATCCACACTATCAAAAATGGATGCTTCTTTAATATAATAAAATATATTTGCTAACCCCATAGTCAGCATCAAGATTTGGGAAAACAAGGATATACTTTCATTAAAGGAAGGGATATTCAGAGCTTTAATTTAAGATGTTAACTGGTGTGTGTCACTTTGGAGCTAGGCCTCACCACTGCCTGCTGGACTGTATGTGCTTCCTCTTCACTCTGTAACCTGCAGTAAGTATGCCCCTCACCACACACGTTCTACCTATGGCCCACCTGCCGGCTCCCAGCCCTCCCCACAGTAAATCAAAGGACACAGGTATTACATTGTTAAGATTCCTTTAAAAGCTTTTATGCCTTGCTCCAGTTCATGCTAATCAGAACCCTACTTTAGCAAATGAGAAGTACCCAGGCAGACAGCCACAGTCAGGGAAACTAGAGCTTTCTTGTAGAGTTTCTTATTATATTTCTTTCCTTATAGAATAAGAAAAGATATCCACTATTAACTAAGTACTTCTAAATATTTAACAACTTAATTAGACAAGGGAAACTAATTAGAGATAGAAAACTCAAAAGAAGTTAAAACTGTCATTATTTGAAGATAACGTGATCTCTACCTGGAAAATGAAGACAATCAGCTGGGAAAAAGATATTATAAACAGTCAGCGAACTCGCGAGGAGACTGGTATAGTACTGAGGCTGTACTAGAGCACCCAGCTTCTTGGGAACCTGTCAGGAATTTAGTGGCAGGTTCAACTCTCTCAGGTTCCTTCCCTCATAGAGGGTGTGATTTATACACTCTGGAAAAAAAAAAGTTTATTCTGTATTTAGGTTTTCTTTCCCAGCAGGTCATGCCTCAGACTACTTCACCATCCCTGGAATTATTGACTTTGCATAACACAAATGTGGTCCAGACAAAATTGTCTCCAATCAAGAAACTCACTTTCTAGTGAAAGAAATAAGACAGTTGGCAAGCCCTGGCTGTTATCATATTTCCCATCCACTAGAAGCAGCTGGCCTTATAGAACAATGAAATGTTCTGAAAACAGATCTAGCAGTATCCAGGAGACTGCACCATGAGGCTAGGATGCTTTCTTGCAGAAAGTGATATGTGATCTCAAACAGTGACTAAAACGCAGTGACAATTCTCCCTCAGCCAATATAGAAGTCCAGAAACAAAGAGTTGGGTGGGGATGGAGGGTGGGGTGGCAGCTCTCACTATTACTTCTCTCTAAAAATGTTTGCTTTCCATCTCCTAAGGATGAGATGTTTTCAGTAGGTAACCCAATAAAGGTTCTATCTCTCCATTTGGACTTCCTCTTGCCACTAGAGCAATGCAGAAGAGGATGTTCCTGTGCTAGTGTGCTCCCCCTGATTAGGAAGGGTTATCACTCCCTGATAGGGCCTGGGAGGGTTAGAGGTGGGTGCTTCCTTGTACCGCTATACCCAGTGGTACAAATTAATAGAAAGCTATCACAACCCATATTAATGTTCTAATTTTCCTCCCCCACTATTGTATACGTCAGGTTTGATGGCAGCTAAGTCTACCAATTTGTTCAGGTTTTAGGATGATAAGAAATAACTCTTGGCTAATGAGAGCCCTTAAGAGGAATGGGCAGCACTTGGTAACTGTGAATTCTGAAATTTATAAGAAATGTTTAAAGTGGTTTGAGATGTCACATCTACATATCTGGATATGACTTGGTGTTTCCTCCTTTTAGGAAGACTTAAAGTGCATTTGTGGTTTCGATATAACTGGAAAAATGGAACAAAGTACATATCGGGGCACCCAGAGTTTTATTAGTTCTGGGCTCTCTTCTCTGTCTACATGCTGTGCGTAAGCAGCCTCATCCAGTCCCATGGCTTTAAATAACTCCTTTATGCTGATGACTCCTAAAACTCCTGCAAATCCAGACTATATATCTACCTGCCTATTTGATCAACTCCTTGGAGGCATCCCAAGGGTCTCAAGTCAGCATGTCCAAACTAAAACTACTAAATTTTAGCTATCAGTATCCCCTGATCTGTTCCTGCTACAGTACCCCCTTTTCCAGTAAATGGCACCATAAGCTGCCCAGTTGCTCAAAACAAAATGTAGAGCTTCCCTGTCCAATATGGTTGCCATTAACCACATGTGGCTATTTAAACTTAAATTTGATTTAATTAATATTAAGTAAAATAAAATTTTCAGGGTCTCAGTTTTACTAGCCTCATTTCAAGTGCTCAATAGCTACATCTGGCTAGTAGCTACCATATTAGACAGTCATAAATGGAACATTTCCACCATCAAAGAGAGTTCTATTGAATGGCACTTCTCTGAAGAGATTGTCATTGATTCCTCTTTCCCTCACCTCCCACATATAGTCTGTTAACAAGTTCTGTGGATTTTATATCCAAAACATTCTTTGAGTCCATCCATTTCTTTCCAACCCACTCCCATCACCATAGTCTATGCCACCATTACTTTTCACTTGTACCGCTGAACTTACTTCCCACTTGCCCTACTTCCGATCTTACTTACCTATAACCATTTCCCCTATAGTGTACAGAATTATTATTATTATTAATATTATTTTAAATATATATTTTTTAAAATTGATTTCAGAGAGGAAGTGAGAGGGAGAGAGCAGTAGAAACATCAATGATGAGAGAGAATTATTGATTGGCTGCCTCTTGCATGCTTCCTACTGGAGATCAAGTCCATGAACCACGCCATGTGCCCTTGACAGGAATTGAACCCGGGACCCTTCAGTCTGCAGGCTGATGCTCTATCCACTGAGCCAAACCAGCTAGGGCCAGAATTATTATTATTTTTTTTGAAAACTGAAAGTCAGATCACATCTTGTCCTGCTACAAGCCTTCTAATAGTTTCTGTGGCTGAGACTGTGATTTTATCCTAATATCCTTTCTTCCTTTCAACATCAATAACAGAACCTCTGAAGTTTAGGTGAGCACATGGAAACCCAAAATAAATAATACATTTTTCAGCCCAGCTGGCATAGCTGAGTGGTTGAGCATTGACCTATGAACTAGGAGGTTCAATTCCTGATTAGGGTACATGCCCGGTTGCAGGCTGGATCCTTAGTAGGGGGCGTCCAGGAGGCAGCTAATCAATGATTCTCACTGATGTTTCTATCTCTCTCTCCCTCTTCCTTCCTCTCTGAAATCAATAAAAATATATTTTTTAAAAAAGAATACATATTTCAGTGTCCCTCTGCACTTAGGTGTGTTCATGTGACTGACTTCTGACCAATGTGACTGTGTACAGTTTCATGGCATGTCCTTAAACAAGAACAGGATCTCTCTGCTGCTGTAACAGACATGATGGCTGAAGCTAGGATACATCATGAGGTAAACTTGAGAGTGTAGGTAATGCATTATGGAGCAACAAGGTAGAAGGAGCCTGGGTCTCTGGCACAGCGGAGCAGCCCACTAGCCGTGGAATGCCTATGTAGACTATCTCATAAGAGAGAAATAAACTTCCTCTGGCTTAAGACCCAATTATTTTGGGTTTTCTGTCACAGTGGGACCTAATTCTAATGAAATCAGCCAGCTTCCCATCACAGTTAGGAGAAAATCCAAACTCCTAACCAAAGTCTGGAAGGTTCTGCATAATCCAGTTCCACTCCAGTATAATCCCTCCCACTTTTCACTAATTTCACCATGCTTCACCCACTCTGGCTTTCTTTTTTGCTGCTTCAACACACAAAACTTCTTCATGTTTTAGGGCCTTTATACTTCCTTCTGCCTGGCTTGCTCCTTTTCAGGTCTCCACATGGCTGACTCCTTTTTGTTAATCAGGTTTCATCTTAAATATCACTGCAGCCCTGACCGGTTTGGCTCAGTGGACAGAACGTCGGCCTGCAGACCTAAAGATCCCAGGTTCGATTCCAGTCAAGGGCATGTACCTTGGTTGCGGGCACATCCCCAGTTGGGGGTGTGCAGGAGGCGGCTGATTGATGTTTCTCTCTCATTGATGTTTCTAACTCTCTATCCTTCCTCTCCCTTCCTCTCTGTAAAAAATCAATAAAATATTTAAAAAAAAATATCACTGCAATAGAAATAGTTTTACTGAACAGTCTAAAATACCCAAGTTACGTTTTTAAAAAGTTTTTATTGATTTCAGAGAGAGGGAGAGAGAAAAAAAGAGAGAGAGAGGGAGGGAAGGAGAGAAAAACGTAACAGTGAGAGAGAATCACTGATGGGCTGCCCACTATACCCCCAGAGCCCGCAACCTGGTCATGTTCCCTGACGAGAATTCCATGACCTCCTGGTTCATGGGTCCACGTTCAACCCAACCACTGAGCAACATGGGCTGAGCAATAGCTCATTTACAATACCTTATTTTAATTCTCTGTGTAGAGTGTATCACTAACTGTAAGACGACTCATCAGAATTCTGGCTGGGCCACGTACCAGTTGTGTGACCTACTGTAAATTGTATAACCTAATACTGTAAAATGAAATTTCCTGTGGCATCAGGTAGGATTAAATAAAAATAGCATGTATAGAGCACTCTCTCTCCTCCCTCTCTTCCTCTGAGAGCTTTCTTTCCCTCTCCCCTCGGTCTCCTTACGGCCACTTCTCTTCTGCTTTGCATGCTTCTCTGTACAGTCTAGCTAAGACTAGGACTTTGAAATTTGGCGGGAATTAATGTCATCAGTCGGGAGAACCAGAGCTGCGCATGCGCGGGACACCTACACCCTTGCGTGCTACCTTTGCAACCTTGACAGCCAATCAGAATAGGCGTCGGAGCCCAAGTTCCGAGAATTCACCCTTCTAGTCCGGGAGGCGGGCGCTTTGCGGGCTGTGGCGAGATGGGGAGGGAACAAGAAGGGGGCACGCACAGTCTTCGCGGCCAGGATCTCTGCGGGCCAATGGCAGAGGCCTCAGGTCGCTAGGCAGTAGGGTGTGGCATTGGCGGCTACGGCAAGGAGAGGCCCTCTAATGTCGGGCCAATCAGAGTGAGGGGGTGGGAGGAGACTAGCCAATCCGTGTGCAGGATAGGCGAGGCTCGGGGCTGAGGAGTCTCGCGCGGACGCCGCGGGCTCCCCAGCTTCTGTCAGGGGAGTGTGGCGTGCGGAGGCGACTGAGGAGGCGGGAAGGCGGTAGTGGTTGAAAGGGAAGGGGCGACTGCTGATTTGCTGGGAGGAAGTCCGAGGGAGTGGGCAGTCATGGTGATGGCGGCGAAGAAGGGCCCGGGGCCGGGCGGCGGGGTCGGCGGGGCAAAGACGGAGGCGGAGGCGGCTTCGGAGGTGTGGTGTCGCCGGGTGCGGGAGCTGGGCGGCTGCAGCCAGGCCGGGAACCGCCACTGCTTCGAGTGCGCCCAGCGCGGGGTCACCTACGTGGACATCACCGTGGGCAGCTTCGTCTGCACCACCTGCTCCGGCCTCCTGTGAGTGGACTGGCGCGGGGGGAAGCGGGGAACCGGGAAGGAGTGGCGAAGGGTCGGCGTGAAGGGGGATGGCGCGTGGGGGGTGGCGGGGAGGCGTGGGGGACGCGCCGGATGTGGTGCGAAAGTCCTCTGTTGCAGAGGTGTCACGGGGAAAGGGAAGGGGCAGCGGAGGCCAGACACACAGTTGGAGTGGCGTTGCAGGGGGAAGGAAGGACACAGGAGAGGAATGGAGAAAGTCCCCACGGGAGGCAAGGAGAACCGAAAGTGGGGATGGTTGAAGAGAACTGAGGGAAGGTGGTTAGAGGCGGAAAAGGCGAGAGAATGACATAACCCTTGAAAGGGAACTTCATGGAGCTGGAGGACAGAAAGGAAAGAGGTGGGGCCAACTGGGCTCGAGATGAAGGGGTACCTTCCTTCTGGCATGTGGTCGGCCAAAAACCTGCACATTCATTTATTCAGTCATCCCGGAGTGGGAGATGGAGGAACCAAGTTAAAACAGGCAGATTAACCCAGGCTGAGGGCACAGGGAGAGTGGCAGGTACGGATCCAGTTCAGGTGTTCAGGTGCAGATCCTCATCTTGCAGGGCTGTGAAATGCTATCCAGAAGTCGGTATCTTACACATCTAAGTGAGAATGAGAGCTGATGGGTTGCCCTGTTAGAGGGCTTAACTTTTCCAACTTTTCCTAAGGTTTGTAGATCGGGATGAGTCATCCTTAAGTGTAATAATTTACATCTTTAAGCTCCTTGCTGCCGTGGCTTGGTCCTAGTAGTAACATCTTGCAGCTCTTTCTAGACTGGGGGCAGGATGGTTGTATAATCTGATTCGCTATACTTGGCACTAGCACTGTATTTGGCCATGCCTGAGCTAATTTAGAACCACAGTTCTAGCCCAGATTTCTGGTTATATAGTAAGTTTCTTTAACCCCCTTAGGGAATTGTTTGGTTAGACACATGATTAACATTTGATACCAAGCCTGTATCTCTATTTTTTTTAATCAAGGGGTTTATGATTAGTTTTTTAGTATTGTTTTAATACATTAGTTTGTTTGGCTATTGGTTTCATTTTTAACAAGGAGTGCTTTCCTTGTTTCTTCTCACACCTTTAGGAGCCAAGGAGAGAACAGTATTGTTCTTGCTTCACAGATGGGAAAACAGAAGCAAAGAGACGTTTAGTAATTTATCCAGTACCGTATGGGATTTGCTGTTTTCAGCATTTGTTGTTTGATATTAGTTATGATCATGGCAATTCAGAAATGAGGATCCAGGTCTTCTAACTTACAGTTGAGGATAACTTCTATATTCAGTTTTTACCTCCTTTGCCAGACTGTGTTCTGGTCAATCTCACTTGGCTATTGTGAGAAAGGACTTGACTTTAGTCTAAAGCCATAATGGCTCTTAGGATAATGATTTAGAACCCAAATAGAAATGTGTCAAAAGCTGTGGTAGAAGTGAAAGTGAAGCAAAATGATAGAAACTAGAGATTAGGACGAGTAATCCGACGAGAGAAGGAGCGAAATTTAGAAATACTTATAGTATAAAGTAGAAAGAGAGCAGATTCCTGAAGACCTTGTTATGAAAAAGGAAAATCTGATTATAGAGTCTGGAAAAAAGTAAAGAAAAGCAGAGGGTTAAAATTGATGATATTAGGTCCTAGGAAGAAAATGCTAAGAAACAGTGTTAATTCATTCCCATGGTTAGCTGTGATGGAATGAAAGATAAAACCCTGGAAGTGCTGACATCGTTATTATAATTTTATAGATCTTGGTTTTAAAGTATCCTACAGACAACATTTCCCTTTTATAATGAATATCCTTCAATCAGGACAGAAGGAGGGGCAAGGGATCTGGGACACATTAAAAACCTGGTTTCTTTTGCTGGAAAAGTTAACTCCCTAAATATCAGTGCACAATTTGCAAAACTTGACCACTTTCTCCAGTGGTCATTATTGTTGATTCCATTAATGAAAAGTCAAATGACCGATCTGGAGAGACACTGGGTGGAGGTGAGCATGGCATAAGGGTTGATTAATAGAAAAGTACCCCAAGAGGCCTGGCTCTGTCTAAGGTAAGGTGACCAGACGTCCCGCTTTTGGTGGGACTGTCCCAATTTTTAACAGTTTGTCTCACGTCCCACGGCATTTTAAAAAAGTCCCGATTGCCCTGACCGGTTTGGCTCAGTGGATGGAGCATCAGCCTGCGGACTCAAGGGTCCCAGGTTCTATTCCGGTTGGGAGCATATGCCTTGGTTGCGGGCACATCCCCAGTGGGGAGTGTGCAGGAGGCAGCTGATCAATGCTTCTCTCTCATTGATGTTTCTAACTCTCTGTCCTTCTCCCTTCCTCTCTGTAAAAAAATCAATAAAATATATTTAAAATAAAATACAATAAAAAAGTCCCAATTACTCTTTGTAATATTTTAAGTAATAATTAAAAAAAAGAAGAAGAAAAAAAGAACCCTCCTGGTCAATGGTGTACCACTTTAAATCTGGTCACCTTAGACTCTAAGACAGGAGTGGGACTGTCCAGCCCTCAGGCCATACAAGGCCCATGAAATAATTTGCCTGATCCTGCCAAGGCTTTAGAGGTTAATTAATTAAATGTTTGACCAAATATAGCAGGCTAATCTTTAAGTTGATAATTTTGTATGACCCTCAAATGATGTTATAAATATCCAAATGGCGCTTAGCAGAAAAAGGATTCCCCACCCCTGGTCTAAGGTGTATGTTCCTCAGACTAGGGCTTAGCTTTTTATTTATTGATTAATTGATTGATTTTTGAGGTCAGTGTCTATGTGGTCTCCACTTTCCATCTTGGTTATCAGGGTTCTCTCCAGCTACGACTCTTCAGTTGACTCTTTAGGATGGTTTTCCTGTATTTTAGTGGTAACTCCCATTTGGTCCTGGGAACATGTCAGTTAGCTTCCACTTACTTTGGTGCCATTTTGGAATCTCTAGGGCTTAGCTTTTTAGGAACTTAAGTTCCAATGGGAACAAATGGTAGGAATCTACTAGCTCCTTTGTTGTATTTTTTTTATTTTCTAGAAAGGACATTTTTGCCTAGTATTTTGGTAAAGCATTATGAGAATCACTCTGAGTGATTTTTGAAGTGGTAGACTTTAGGGAACATATTTTGGTGATTGGGAAACGAGAAGGTAGGCCAACCTTATGTTAGCAGGAAGTCACAGTAGAGTGAGGGGTCAAAAAGGGGCTGGGTCACTAAATGAAACTGAACTGAAGGCATGTTGAGGTTATAAAGAAAGATGTATCAGAGGAAATCCTATAAGAAAGCTTTAGTTTCCTTGACTGTGACTATGTGCCTGGGTTCCAGTGGTACTTCTCCTTTGCCAATTGTAGTTCTAATTAGCATGGACTAGAACAAGGCATATAAGCCTTTTAAAGATGTATTAACAGACTACTACCTGTGCTCTGATGTGGGAAGGGGCTGGGAGCTGGCAGGTGGCCAGAGGCAGAATGTGTGAGATGGAGCATTCTGCAGAATGAGGGAGGGAGCACACACAATCCAGCAGGCAATGGAGAGGCATGGCTCCATAGTGACACGTACACAAGTTAACACCATAAATCCACATGATTTGATTTTCCATAGATTAGGATTTTTGTGATAGTGAAAATTGTGGTCGGACAAAAACCTGCACATTCATTTATTCAATCAGTCAACGAATACTTATTGAGTGTCTATCAAGCCCCAGACACTGTTGTAGGTGTTGGAGATATGGTAATAAAATTGACAAAGTACTCATATTCATGTAGCTTACATCCTAGTAGAGGCCATGGCCTGTAAATAAATAATTAAATATATAATTGCAGGTAGTCATAAATATTATGGAGTAAAAAGCTCAGTGTGGGCCAGAAAGTGGTGGGAACTCAGTGATGTATGATGATAAAAAGAAAGAGAAACATTATTTGTTAAAATGAAGAGGAACCCTGGCCAGTGTCGCTCAGTGGTTAGAGTGTTGGTCCACGCAATGAAGGATCGAGGATTTGATTCCCAATCAAGGGTACATACCTGGGTTGCAGCTTTGATCCCCACCCTGGTCTCAGGGCAGTTGGGGAAGCAACCAATCAATGTGTCCCTTTCACATCGATGCTTCTCTTTCTGCCTCTTCTTCTCTTCCTTCCACTCTCTCTAAAAATCAGTGGAAAAAATTTCCTCCAGTGAGGATTAACAACAAAAAATCAAGATGATATTGAGGGCGAAATTGAAGTACCATACTTAGAGAAAGGAGACAGCAGAATTGGCTTGGTATTTTGAAAGACAGTTTTCTGTTGAGTGTGTTACAAATATGTTTAGCTCTTAGAGGGATGGAGTATTCTGGGGGCAGTGAGAAGAATAACCAGAGTTACAAACTGGCTGAATTGGCTGACGTAGCAAGGTTGACTGTTCCAGCCGAAGTTGAATTTCCCAAGATCTGAAGAAAAATTCAGATTTTAATATTGGTAGGTGGGTGATGACTAAGCCTTCATCTCTGCACATGTGAGCTCATTCTCACTATCTCTTTTTTTAATGAGAAATACTTTCTCAGCTGTAGCAAAAACCCACAGTGTTGGTGTGAGGGCCTGAGAAAGAGAGGCTGTTTCTTCTGTTTCTAAATTTACATACATGCTACCACAATTGTAGGTCCCAAATTTGACCTAGTTTTTATTCATTGGCTTTCTTCCAATACCTAATTTCCTTAACTTGGTATAGATCCTTTTAATTTGCCCATGTTTGTAAGGAAATAATACAATAATAAAAATACAAGAATAAGCTGTATTCTAAATCTACTTTTGCCCCACCCTGTACAGGCACCTGTGCTAGTTTGTTTATTTTTCTGACTCTTCTACCAAAGTGTGAATCTGCTCTTTGAAGCTAGGTTGGGGTAAAAATCGCTGTTAAAAAGGATTTCTAAAGCAGAGCCTTAGATGTTCTTCCTTGTTCTGGTTTGCTTGCTTGCCTCAGTGAATAAACCCCTTTTCTGTAAGAAGAAAGCATGGTGAGGCCTAAAATGTCTTTGACATCAGGGATGGGCACTACCTTTGATACCTAATTTTTCCAGCAAAGTATGTGACATGCTTCCCTGACATGACTGTTTGGGTCCATTGTTTAAGCCATTTTCCTTCAAGTCTCTGGATACTTGTCTTTTCGACTTCTACTACTGATGGTGAGATTGAGTCAGGATTAAGGGGGCAGAGCTGTGGGCTGGGTGTCAAGAGCTGTGCTTGATAGCTCTTTATTTGTGACAAGTTCTACCCTCTTTGTCACTTAGTTTCCCTGTCTGGTTTGTTAGTCCTGGCTCCTAGTTGAAGCACTTTCTATCTCCACAAAGAGAAAGGTGTGTGTTAATAATTCAGTACTTTTCCATCTGTCTGGGTTGGAGAGATAGACACGTACCTTCACTTATTTTAGTCCCATTCCTCCATCCCCCCCACCTCCCCTTTCATATTCTTCTCTGCTGGGCTGAGGTGGACAGAGTTTCACTAAATTACAGGCTTAAGCACTTTATCATATGAGGCCTTAGACAACTTTAAAAGCCCCAATAAAATAAGTTACCAAAGAAAAGAGAAGAAAGGAAAAAAATTGTAAAAGGATTCGCATTGAGCCTGAAGAGGAAGGCAACTGATAATATCAGGATTCTAGTGACTACAAGAGAGGACAGCTGTTTATCATAGTCACTGAGGAACAACAACAGGAAATGGCTTGAAGCAGGGGAATTTAGATTAAGAAGAAGTTTCCTAAAATTAGTGAATTTGACCCTAGAGCAGTGTAATAGGGATACTCCCTATTACTGACTCTTCTTGATGGTGTTTGGGTTCAAGATAAGGACTAAACTGGTTAGCTAACCCCTGCTTAGGCTAAGAAATACAAACTGGGGTGTACGAATTTGAACACAAATATTCAGAGGTAAGGAATTCCCAAGTTCAGATGTGGCTCAAATGAAAGCACTTGGGTGCTGGGTGGAACTGTTTTTTTCCGTTCTTGACCTGGCAGAACCTTCTCATCTGAGCAGCCGAGCAGGTTTGAGGCTTTTATGAAGCAAGCGAGAAGCAAAATATGGGCCAGTTTGAGGGTGATGACCACAGAGAAACAAAAGGTGTGGTATCTAGAAACATTAGGGTGCTTAATAGAGGGAGGGGAGAGAAAGGCTAAGAGAGAGAGAGAATTGGGCAAACTTTAGTATCTCTGCAAGTTGCTTCCCTTGCCAAGTAATTCAGAGGACTTTAAAGATTGAGTACTTCAAATGGTATTTAAGTTCATTTTGGGGAAAAGGAAACTGAAGTGGAAAAAGACTGTATGACTGGGCTCAAGGGTTGCATCCTAATAATGTACTTGCTTTCAAATGGAAAAGCTTGCACTATTCTGGGCAAATAAATTTATCTCTATATTTCTCCCAGCACCTCCTGGTTAGAAATAACAGAAGGGAACCTCCTTCTAGTTCTCACTTCTTGTGGGGACTTAATTTGGGGAGACTACATACAAGTTGGAGAGTTGGGTCTGTTTAATTCTAGGTCAGTGACTCACATCTGACCCACTGGATGACCCTGGTATGTACCCAAGGGAAAGCAACACTCCTAGACAACTTAGTGTCATCTACTCGGAGGGGAGGGGCTCTTGTTTCTCAATTGCTTCTCTCAGCCAACAATGGCCTCTATGATTCAGAAACAAATTCTGACTCATAGGCCATGGAATTAGTCCTTCTGGACTAATGTTGTGTTGCCTTATAGAGAACTCTCTCTGCTCCTATGCTGTGGCTCTGGTAAATAAGCCAGTCTACAGACTTAAGGTCAAAGCACTGGTTGTTATGCTTTGGAAACATCCTATTCCATCAGGTTCATTTGGCCCAACAAATCTAAATCACTTAGTTTCTCTGCCCTCCCTTTATCCTGTCTCATCCTTCTTCCCCCTCAAAAAAATAAAACAAAACAAAACACACAACAACAAACAAACAAACAAAAAACCCTCTAGTTCAAGCTTACCTATAGAAAGTTCTTTTGGCCTGGCATGGCTCAGTGGTTGAGCGTTAACCTATGAACTAGGAGGTCACAGTTCGATTCCCTGGTCAAGGCAGGGTCAGGGCAACATGCCCAAGTTACAGGCTCAATCCCCAATGAGAGTGTGCAAAAGGCAGCCAATCAACGAATCCCTCTCATCATTGATGTTTCTATCTCTGTCTTCCTGTCTGAAATCAATAAAAAATTTTTTTTTAAAAAGAAGGTTTTGTTGTTCTAAGCATCTCCTCTAGATTGATATATGGATCAAATCCCTTCCCCTCCCCCTACAAGAAAACACACCTCCCTGTTTATACTTTGCTAACAGTTCCTGATTCTTTTTTTCCGGAAATGTCAGTGACCTTTGTGTAATAGGCTTAGAATCTGTTTTTCAAGTGTAAACATAATATATTTTTACTTTTCCCCTGATACCATGTATCTTCCTTCCTCCACTACTGCGTCATGGTGCTAACTCTCCCTGATCCAGTGTATGCCTAAATTACACCCTACTGCATTGAGAAGTACTCTTGTCCAGGCTCCTTGGTTCCTTCTTATAAGCCAGCACTCCAGTGATTGAGGACTGGGTTCTATAATTTTTGTATCGCTCAAAGTGCCTATCACAATGCCTTGTATTTTGGCAAAGTAAGTATTTGTTAGTGGGAGGTGAAGAAGAGGACCAGGATCGTCAATCAGGTCAGAGAGGTCTGCTCTGGCTAGACCTCAGAAAGGTCTGGTATTCTGAGAGGGAAGGGCCTAGTTGTTAAGGTGAGAAAGGGCGAGGGAAGGAATATAGAAGTAGGCTGTCTGGACTTCAAAACGAAACAAAACAAAACCATTAATAAGAGCGGCTTCAGGAGAGAAAACTGGAATATCTCTGAAATGTGATCAGAAGAGAGTCTTCAGGGCAGATCAGGTTTAAGAGCTATTGTTTGACATGTAGTAACAAAGCCTGGCTTCTGGTTCTCCCTGCTATTATCTTTCCTCGTTGATATTGCTTGTTTTTTAAAGGAGTATTTTCAGATCCTTTACTGAAAAGTCTAGCAGCAGAATTATTGAAAGCGCCCTCAGTTGTAGCCTCCATTATAGCCGCCAATGTCCTGGCCTTTGTTAGAATCTGCAATTTTAGCTTTCAAAAGGAGCCTGCCCTTTACTGGTCACTCTGTACTGTGTCACCTGTCCTCCCTCCCTCCCCCCACCATCTTCACTTACACTAGTCCAAACACTGCCGTCTTCCAGCCTTGGCAGGAGCATTTTTATTTCGTGTGTGCACCTATAAGCATGAATGCGTTGTCCCCACCTTTTTCTAGGATTTTCATTTGGTAAATTTTATCTCTTCTCCCTTTGCTTTCCTGAGGGCATCAACCAGGACCCTATTCTAGAGTTACGGTACTTTTATTTTCACATCTTGATTCACTCACTTTTTCCAGGGGAGTATAAGTTTGAAGAGGCCTCATCATTTGGACTGTCTTTCCTGGATGTGCCTGTGGTCTTTTATTCCTGGTCCCAGGGTCTTGTTTATTTGTTTTGGTTTAGCCAGTTTTGTTTTAATCTGATGAGGGCAGTAGATCTAGACCAGAGTCATGCTTAAGGTATAAGGAACCTGCTTGGCTTAGCCTCAAGTTTCCCATTAGAACACTGGAGGGCAGTTGAGGGGGGAGGGCAGTGGGGGGCTCCCAGGGAGTTAACCCAGAGCTTGCACAAAAGCACTCATGCTATCTAATAAAGAGGGAATATGCTAATTGACCCTCATGCTGTTGCAAAGATGGCAGTGCCCACAGCCAATAAGGAGGGAATATGTTAATTGATTGCCATGTGCTCAAAGATGGTGGCGCCCATAGCCACAAGATGGCGGTGCCCAGTCCCCTCAGCCCTGCCAGGACAACAGGCACGTGGTAAGGCAGGGCCCGGCCTTGCCGCACGCCTGCCTCTGGAGTCCCCCACTCCCCTCAGCCCCCCAGTCACCCAGGGCTGGCCTTGGCCCGAGGTTCAGACAAACCTCGGATGTCAGCTGCTCAGCTGCCCAGGTTCCC
The DNA here is from genome assembly GCA_004026665.1 of Murina feae. NCBI lineage: Eukaryota > Metazoa > Chordata > Mammalia > Chiroptera > Vespertilionidae > Murina > Murina feae. Next base: position 122,896 of record PVJC01000253.1, on the reverse strand, counting down.
AGGGCTGCCCAAAGCTCAGGTAACCAGTGCCGGCTGAGGCTTATGCTGCCGGCAGTGGCAGCAGCAGAGGTGTGATGAGGGCATCACCTTCCCCTGATTGCTGGGTTGCCTCCCACCCCTGAGGGCTCCTGGACTGTAAGAGGGGGCAGGCTGGGCTAAGGGACCCCTCCCTCCAGTGCATGAATTTTCATGCATCAGGCCTCTAGTGTATGTGTGTGTGTGTATTCCTGACACATGCTAATCTCATATCTCATGGTTGAACCTGATTTCCTCCTGCTTCATTGAAAGATCTAGAAATGAAAAAGTCCAGAATATTTCTTTTCCCAGAGATTTCTTCCTGAAGGAGAAGGACCCTCTCTATTCCTACTACCATGCCAAACTTCTGTATAAACATGAGGAGCGGCAGCTAGCCTAGGGACTCTGTTTTTGTCTCTAAATCTTATCTTTGTCAGTGTTAATCAGGAATTATCATTCACCTTTATTTTTGTCTTCCCTTGCTCTTGAGAAATATATGGGCTCTGGGACCTTGAGGATGTGCTGTAGGTCTCAAACAATGATAAAACAGGAAATGGGAAGTGGTTGCATATTTGAGTTCCAAGAAATACCCCCTCAGCGGAACACTGAACTGTTAGGGACTGAGCCAAGATACAGGAGGAGCAGTCTCTGCCTTCCTCATTCTGTCGTCCTTGTCTCTTATTGAAGCCTCCAAAACATTCTTTTTTTTAAAATATATTTTATTGATTTTTTACAGAGAAGAAGGGAGAGGGATAGAGAGTTAGAAACATCAATGAGAGGAACATTGATCAGCTACCTCCCGCACACCCCCTATTGGGGGTGTGCCCACAACCAAGGTATATGCCCTCGACCAGAATCGAACTTGGGACCCTTCATCCACAGGCCGACACTCTATCCACTGAGCCAAACTGGTCAGGGCTCCAAAACATTCTTCCTTCCTTTCTTTCTTTGAATTAGGAAGTAACTCAGGCAGGAAGTTCTACTTGAGGTTAATTTATGTGTTGTTTTGTCCTTTCTCCCTTCCTTCCCTCCCATAAACAGACCTGCAGCACTAACTGCATTATACTTCACTTTCTTTGTATTTCTCTTCCACAGGAGAGGCCTGAACCCCCCTCATCGAGTCAAATCCATCTCCATGACAACTTTCACTGAGCCTGAAGTAGTATTCCTCCAATCCCGTGGAAACGAGGTGAGCAGCCGCTGATGGAGTGTTACAGACTGTGTGTAGTTGTCCTATCTGCTAGAGAGCTTTGTCTTAAGATTATAGAAAACCCTTCAGCTTCCTTTCTGGTCAAGTTTCTCTTTTTTTTAGTATATAAGATATCTTGCCTTATGTATATTTACAGATCTCAGTTATACAAATTGTGGCTTGTAGGCCCCTTGTTGGAAGAATCAGGGAAAGGAGCAAAATCTCTGCAGAGGGTTGTCCCTGGGCACTTGAGGGGGAAAATGGTTAGAGTTCCACCTTGATGAGCATTTAGAGTTGACTGGGCCTGCCCCTCTCATTAAGATCTGGAGCTGACTTGAGCCTTAGAAACCCAGGTTTAAGTCCATGTCATTTACCTGAAAGTAAGTTAAAACCCTTCCTCAGCTTAATCTGCTGGTAGGAAGATGCCATTCTTGGTGTTACTAGTACGTCTAGGTTTCAACTGATTGGCTTACTTGGAGGGTGCAAACAAAGGCCTCTGGAGAGTGTTCTAGAAGTCACAGCTCTGAAAATTGCCCCTCACCCCCATCCAAATTTAGTTCCCATAATTCTCATGACCCTCTAATCCTCCTATATAATAAAAGCAAATTGACCAAACTGCAGAACAACTGGTCACTATGATGCACACTGACTACCAGGGGTAGACGCTCAATGCAGGAGCTGCTCCCTGGTGGTCAGTGCGCTCCCACAGGGGAAGTGCTGCTCAGCCAGAACAGAAGCCAGGCTCAAAGCTGGCGAGCGCAACATAGGTGTCACAAGCCTCTCCCATCTCTGCTGCAGGTGAGCGGTAAGGAGTGAGAGGTCTCGGACTGTGAGAGGGCACAGGACAGGCTGAGGGACTGCCCCCTCCCCCCCCCCCCCCCCCCCCCCCCCCCCAGTGCATAAATCTTATGCACCCGGCCTCTAGTTTATTTATTTATATATATTATTGTTTTTGTTTTTTTTTTACAGAAAGGAAGGGAGAGGGATAGAGAGTTAGAAACATTGATGAGAGAGACACATCAGTCAGCTGCCTCCTGCACACTCCCCACTGGGGATGTGCCCGCAACCAAGGTACATGCCCTTGACCGGAATTGAACCTGGGACCCTTGAGTCTGCAGGCTGACGCTTTATCCATTGAGCCAAACCAGTTAGGGCTCTAGTTTCTTTTATAATATGTGTCACAGTATATAATTATAAGTTGTGGTTTTTTTTAAATTTAAAGCATGACTTCTCTATTAGATGACAGCTCTTTGAGAATGGGATCATGTCTTCACAGTGTGTCCATGCTCAGTAGATATTTATTGATGAATAAACTGGAAGTGGTATTATTCCCCTTTCATGCTTTCTGCCCCAACTCCTCTGTTACCTAACTCCATTCCTTTAGGTTTGCAGGAAGATTTGGCTGGGTCTTTTTGATGCTCGGACATCTTTAATACCAGATTCCAGGGACCCTCAGAAAGTGAAGGAGTTTCTCCAGGAAAAATATGAGAAGAAGAGATGGTAAGGAGAAAGAAAGATATGAAGACATGTGTCCAATACATACTTCATTTGATAGTCCAGATTCCAGAGTTGAACTGGAGCTTCTCTCAAAAGCTAGACTTGGGTTGAGTCTGTTTTGCTCAGATTCGGTTAGGGCTAAATTCTGCCTTCAAAATAATAAAGCTAAAATAATAGTAATAATAATAAAGCTACATGGAAAGATAACTTGTTCTTGGTTACTAACCTTGCGGCTTTGATGTCCCCTCTTTTGGAGAAATAGTAGACTAATTGGAGCGGAGGTAGGCCTGTGGGAGTAGGGATCAGTTTTTATAGCTCACCTGATTTTATAAATGTCCTATATAATTTTTGCTTTTAGCCCATCATTTCATTCATGATTTGTATGTATGTTGTTTTCTGGAAGAGGAAAACAATGTCTCTGTTCTCCTCTACCTTTTCTTTCCTGAGGTGTCACTTCTTATTTGATTTTGGGGGCATGAGCATGTTGGAAGTAACTATAGGTTGAGAAGAGAATGCAAGGAGATTGGTGTGGTGGATAAAGGAGCACTTTGGATTCCCTCCTGGGAGTGTCCTCACGAGAAAGAAGATTCTTCCAGAATAGAGACCAAACACACTATAGTGAGAGGGATTTTATGAAAAGTAGCAGGACCTGGCAGGAGAGGTTTTGAGCTCTTAGAAGATGAGATGGCAGAAAGTTTTACTATGCGACTGAGAATCTGAAAAAATACCCAGAAATAAAAGGCGGGACCTTGTGTAGGAATTTGGAAAATAGGATCACCTATTCATCAGCATTATTGCAGATGTTATACTTGAAACCCAGATGGTTTGACATGTCAGAAAGAGGAGGAAATAATAGGCATAAGCCAGAGCAAACTGAATGTCCTGCAGAAAAAAATGAGCATCTGATAGTAAAGGGGACTCTCAAGATAGGCAGAACTTTGCTCTGTTGCTAACTTCCTTTTAGTTAAAAAAAAGAAATTTAGGAGAAAATGAAAAAGGATTTTGGCTGCTATAACCTATGTTTTTCCAAGCACCTAAGGTGAGCATGGTCCAAGGTTTTACTCCTCTCCTTTTAACCTAACTATTCTTTCTCGAAGGTATGTCCCCCCAGATCAAGTCAAGGGGTCCACTTACACCAAAGGCAGTGCCTCCACCCCTATCCAGGGCTCCATCCCGGAAGGGAAGCCTCTGCGTACACTTCTGGGGGATCCTGTGTCATCTCTTTCAGCTGATGCCTCCACCTCTAGCCAGGTAATTCTCAGATCTGCCCTTCACGATTATTTTGGGATTTTGGAGACAGGACTATCAGTTTCCTAAATCTCCTGGACTTAGTAGACAACAGTTCAGGAGCTGCGAGTTGGTTCTCAGCCCTGCTGTTACCTATGTCTTGCATCTGTCACCTTGGACTCATATCTTTTGGAAGAAAGAACCAACAGGAGGTGGTATTTAGGGATGTCAGAGTATGAACTTCAAACCTGACCATTCCTCCAAGGAAACACAGAAGGGGCCGGGACTCTGCTTCAAGCACCTGGGAAAGATGAGGAGGTAACAGCTCCAGGGGCACCGTTGGGCAATATCCCTGTATATCTCAGAGTTGCCGTAATTAATATGCTCTAAAATGTGTGGTTCTGGGAGCTGGTGTACTGAGAAGACAGAGGAATTAGGTATGAGAGAAGCTAAGGCAGTTTCTGCAGTTGCTTGCTCTCCTCTCCCTCCACTTGCCTATCTGGGGGTGGTCCATCTGGGGGGAGCCCTGCAGGGGCTGGCATTTCTGGGATTCCAAGTGCTCTGTGTAATGTCTTCTCCAAGTCTGTTAGCCAGGCTCAGGCTCGGATATCTCAGCCCCGGAGCTCTCAGCCACCTCCCCACTCCTCAGTCAAGAAAGCTAGTACTGACCTGCTGGCTGACATTGGTGGAGACCCCTTTGCCGCTCCCCAGACAGTACCATCATTTGCTGCATTCCCAGCCTTTGGGGGTAAGTGGGACTTAGGATAAGCACCTTACTACAACATATGTACCCTTAACACAAAACATTCACTTCCCCGGGGGACCAGGTTTTAGTGGCCCTAGCTGTCTTCACATGACCAAACGTGATGGTAATTCCGAAGCCCCAAGGCTGGGAGGGTTGGGGTCAAAGGGGTACCAGGAATTATGTTTGGAAGTTGGGGTTCCTGGCATGTTCTTTTAGAACACTGGAAATAGACTCTTTATTACTTTCACGTTACTAAAATGGGAGCAGGGGGATTATCGTGTTCCATATACCCTAGTGTCTTCCCAGAAATCAGCAGTAGCCAATAATAGAGTTGAATAAAGTGGTTTCTAGTTTCCCTTTTTGCTTTTCAAGCCCCTTCTTCCCCCAGAAAATAATTCCCCCTCCCCCACATCATTCTGCTCAACTTAGTCCCTAACAGAAATGTTAATGCCTCATGGAGTAAGGATTAAAAGGTGATAGGAGGGAACTTAGAGCCTCTGAGGTCCCCTTTCCCACCTGTGTCTAGCTCTCTGCTAAAAGCCCTTGCATCTTCCTCTGAAAAGGATCCTGTGGAAAGGCAGATGCCCCATCAGGTGGCCTTTGAAGGCCGTTAGAATTAGTGCATATTATTCTATTATTATTTCATTATTCTAGTTAGTGTATATTAATATACATTTTATCTATATAACTTTTGTATTCCCTTAACCTGTAGGCCAGACACCTTCCCATGGGGGCTTTGCCAACTTCGATGCCTTTGGCAGTAGCCCCAGCTCTTCTGCATTTGGAAGCATTCCTCTGGCTCGCCAAACCCCGTTTCAGACCCAGCCATCAGCCACAGGTAAACTCTGCCTCACCAGTGGTTTCCTTTCTCCCAGCTGCATCCAGCTGTTCGCATCCATACATCACCCTTCATCCACATCTGCACCAGCCTAAAGAATTGTGCAACGGATACAAAGAGAAGCTCTAGGAAAGGCTGAGAGGAGTATGATGAGATGATTTTTGTGATGAAGAGGAGACTCTATTGTTCTATTTTTATTTATTTTTTATTCAGAGAGGAAGGAAGAGGGAAAGAGAGAGAAGCATCAATGATGAAAATCATTGATCGGCCGCCTCCTGCACACCCCCTACTGGGGATCGAGCCCGAAACCCAGGCATGTGCCCTTGACCGGAATTGAACCCGGACCCTTCATTCCAAAGGCCAACGCTCTATCTACTGAGCCAAACCAGCTAGGGTTATTGTTCTAATTTTTGATGAAAGGAAAATGGCTAAAATTTCAGCACGAGCTATGCAAGTTGTACACTAGTTGATTTCTGACTGGGAAGTATGAGAGAACTGAATCCTAGAAAAACTGAGAAAGGACATGACCTTTCTTCTAAAGTGCTCCATTGTCTGTGTTGCAAAATGCCCAAAGGGCAAGGGCTGGGTCAGAGTCCAAGGCAGTCTCCAGAAGTCCTCACCCATCCCTCTTAGAGCAGAAGCCTGCAAACCCTATGTTGTGTAGTTTATGTTATACAATTGAAAAAGAGTCGAAAGATTGCCTTAAAGCATTCAGCTTCTCCCTAAGTGCCCAGGCATCGAGTCTACAGAGTGGACTCCCTTTGGACATCTTTGGATGCGGGAGGGCAGCTGGAGTGCTGTAAAGAGCAGATGTCTGAGGAAAGCCAGTAACTTACACTCTCTTTCTTTCTCCCACTTTCCTGCCCTTTCCCTCCTAAACCCTCATTGCCAGCCAGTGGGATGCTAACTGGAAGTTACAGCTTTGGTAAGTTATCCTGCCTACTCCTATAGCCACCTAAGTTAGGAGCTTACCTCAGGTTCTCTGGTCCTAGAGTTTTTAGGTCTGGAAGGAACTCTTCAAATTTAGTCATTCTCCAGATGAGACACTTCAATAATTTCCCTATTTCGTGCAACCCACAGAATGGCAGACCTCGACCCTGGGCCCAGGCTTCCTGACTCTGTGACACTGAACTGGCTACTTGCTTTTGTTTTTATTTTATTTTCATATTTTTGAATGGGACAAAAAGAGACGTTTTTATATTGATAAAAGGTTACTGGCAGAGTAACCTTGAAATTCACAAAGCAATTACTATTAGACAAAATTTAATAAACCAACAGAGAGGGAGACTATAATAGACTCTCACAAATTAATAAAGTAGACAGTTAAAGAAGGAAGTCAACACTTTAACAAGTTTGACCTAATAAATATAAATAGAATTTTGTAAACAAAAGGCATAATATATAGAATTTGCAAACATAGAACCATTTTACAATTTGGGAAATTTGTAGGGGGCAACAAAATACTAACAAATAGAAATTACACAGGTCACATTCTGTATGATAAAAGATGTCCTAAATAAAACTTAAAGGCATGAAACAGAGAGGAGATACTTACAACCTGGAAAATAGACAAAAAGCTAATAGCCATAATGTGTTTTATAAAACACCTATAAATAAAGTATAGGATAATGGACAAAGGATACAAGCAGATAATACCCAGAAGAAATATGCAAATGTCTTTGACCTAACTAATCAGATGCAAATTAGGGTAAAATATTCATTTTTTATTAGCAAAAATTTAAAAAGTCGATAATGGCCAATATTTTGTGTGGAAATGGGCTCTTTTTTAAAAAAAAAATTGATTTCAGAGAGAGGAAGGAGAGGGAGAGAGGAATAAAACTTCAGTGATGAGAGAATCATTGATTGGCTATCTCCTGCACATTCCCTGTTGGGGGTCAAGTCGGCAACCCCGGCATGTGCCCTGACTGGGAATCAAACCATGACCTCCTGGTTCATAGGCCGACACTCAACCACTGAGTCACACCAGCCATGCAAATGGGCCCTTTTGTGAGCTGTTGGTAAGAATGTAAATTGGGCCCTAACTGGTTTGGCTCAGTGGATAGAGCGTTGGCCTTTGGACTGAAGGGCCACTGATTCGATTCCTGTGGTGTCATGTACCTTGGTTGCAGGCACATCCCCAGTAGGAGTTGTGCAGGAGGCAGCTGATCAGTGTTTCTCTCTCACCAATGTTTCTGGCTCTCTCTCCCTCTCCCTTCCTCTCTGTAAAATATCAATGATATATATATATATTTTTAAAGAATGTAAATTGGTACCAGAGTATTCAGGTTAGCAAGAGGAAAGTGTTCTTGGGAATTGGAGCTCTAAAGGAAACAGTCTGTACAAGGTTATTATAAATTAGTCTGTTCAGAAATGCATTCCTAGCACAGTTGATTGTTTTAAATATTTTAAAGGAGAAAAAGAAGGCATTTGCCCAGGAGCCATTCCTGGCTGAAACCAGGATGAAACTTTTGTTCAATGTCTGTCCATCTCAAAATGCAGAGTCTGCAGCCATATCCAGAGCCAGCCAGCATTTATGAGGCTCTTGTCATTGCCAGAAGCATCCTCCAGGAGGATTATCTCCAGGAGGAATGAAAGATTCCCCGTTTTGCAAGAGAGAAAACTGGCTCAACTTGATCAGTGACTTGGCCAAAATTGAATAGCTGATAAGTGGCAGATTCCATTCATTTTGTACCACATCATGACCATAAGGTTGTTTCTGTGAGTGTGACATAAAAGAACTATTGGCCCAGCAGGTATGTGTCAGTGGTTGAGTGTCAACCTATGAACCAGGAAGGAGGTCAAGGTTTGATTCCCGATTCCCAGTCAGTGCACATGTCCCGTTCCGGGCTTGATTCCCCAGTAGAGGGCGAGCAAGAAACAGCCAACCAATGATTCTCTCTCATCATTGATATCTCTCTCTCTCTCTCTCTCTCTCTCCCTCTCTCCCTCTCTCCCTCTCTCCCTCTCTCCCTCTCTTAAATCAATTTTAAGAAAAAACATCTATTGGGTATGAAGTAGGGAGATGTTGGTGAGAGGTGGGTATTTCGTCTGATAGGGCTTGTTGTATTTTTATATTTCTGAGAGAGATATGGAGAGGGAAGGTTTCTAAAACTGCAGTTTCCCCCTGAAACTGCTGTAAGACATGTGTACAGCTCCAGAAGTGAGGCTCTGGAAGTGTATTAGAAGCAAATTCAAGCACAGATACTCCTAGCTATGGCCTCCTTTCTGAGAATGTGCTCTTTTTAAGGTGTTCACTTCAAGTAAGGGCCAGTTCTGCCCTCTGCTGTCCACCAGGAGACACACAACACTGCTTGCAGATGGAACCACAGCCCCTCTCCCAGCCTGGGAGGACAAAAGACCTGGTCCTCACTGAGGGGAGTTCCCTGACATGAAGGCCCAGAGCAGGACTGAAGAGTCTGATCTAAGGGAGCTGTGTTCACTCAGAAATTCCATGTACCCTGAGTCATTCAGGCAAAGGAAGGACCTGGGGCTGGAAACTCAGAAGATCCAACATCACCCTGCTGGTTGTCCAGCCTTCTTCATGGCTGTGGTGTGGAGAGGATTGAAGACCAAGCATGTGCAGTGGCATTATAGCCTAGCACTTGTTCCTGTAGCAAGTCCAGGGGTTGGAGAAGAAGAATGGCCAGGAGAGCGCTGTCTTTTAAGTGCTGGCGTCCTAGAAGCAGCCCATCTTTGGAACCTTGCAGTAGGCAGGCACTGGGCACCTGTCTTACCTGCTGGATTCTCAGCTTCTCCAAGTTAGAGCCTGGTCACCATCAGTTAAGCTCAGTGCCTAGTACAGTGAAGATACCCTTAAACAAGGTTTGGAGGAATATAGCTAAACCTTTAGAAAAGAAAAGGCATGGAGATTTAAATTACAGTTCTGGGCATTCAGAAAAAAAAAACACAAAACTTGATTGACAAGAAAACAGGATGAGGTTTGAAGGAGCCAGGGAGCAACACAGATTGGAGAACCAGCTTGGCTCTACCGTTTCCTTCCTTGTATCCTTTCTTTATCTTTCCCCCCTTCTTTTTCCTCTTGTCTCTGAGAGGAAAAATATCTTCCATTGTGAAGGGTCCCTCTCACCGTTTCCCACTTTTTGCAGTGCTTTGTCACATCAGCTTTATCTCAATAACACTTCTACTTCATTTCCCTTTGCTGGCATATTCCCTTTTCCCCACAATATGCGTAAAGTTTCCCATTCTACAGGATGTTTCCACAGCCTTACCCATGCTAGTCTCTTGTCACAACTCTTCTCCACAGCCATGCCTCTGGGAAGAGGAGCGGATGGCCTTCATTTACTCATTTTTTACTGTCCTGCTCTCTCTCTCTTTTTTACAGATTTTATGGCAACACACACACACACACACACACACACTGTTGTGCACCTTGATTTTTTAAACTTTATTAGATCTTTTTTTATCCATACATTAACAGCTTCCTCATTTTTTTAACAGTCCAACATATGTATATATCAATTTATTTAATAAGTCCCCTGTTGATGAATATTTAAGATGATTCAGTCTTTTACTGTTAAACAGTGCTGCAGTTAACCCTGTATATCATGTTTCCGTGTGCAAGTTATATCTGTAAGAAAATTCCCGGCAGTGGAATTGGTCTAGTAGTGGTTTTTATTTATTACTACAAATATGTCAGGTGCTCTGAAGGAAAAGAACAAGGTGCTCTGAGAGGAAAACCAGGATCATATTCATATTAGTGCATCAGGAAAGGCTAGTCTAAAGACATGGTTTTGTTAAGCCCAAAGGGTGAGTAGGAGTTAGCAGGCCAAGGTCATGAGGAGGGCCTCTTGTTCAAGGCAGAGGCAGAGCATGTGGAAAGGCTGGAGCTGAGGGTCTAGGAAGGGTCTTCTTCACTTGTGTTCATGTTCTGAGCCAGCCATTATATGTTTCCCTTAAGACTCTGTATTGCTTCTGTGACCCTACAGATCATTTCTTAAATCATATGTTATAATACCTCACATTCGTGTTTTATTTTAGATTTTAAAACGCTTAAAGGGTCTTTACAGCTACCCTGTGAGAGGGTGGGGGGGAAATGGAGAATGAAATGGTTTGCTATAATCACAATGGTAGCAAGTGGTAGAGCTACAAGTAGAATCCAGTTCTTCTCACTTTACCTATTCAAATAGTCATTTTTTAAAATTTGAGATAAAGAGACATCCAATTGTTGCTTCACCCACCTGCACATTCTTTGATTGATTCCTATATGTGCCCTAACACGGGCACATGGGAATCAAACCCTTGGTGTTTGCTCTAACCAACTGAGCTACCCTGCCAGAGCTATTCATTCATTCTTGAGCACCATCATGTTGCAGACACTATGCCAAGTGCATTTCCCTTCAGGAATGAGTCTTCCAGCACTCATAAAAATAAAACTTTTTTCATTTGTAGCCTTGTTATAACCTTACAACAGCCCAGAATGGTTGGCAGATGATACGTAGACACATAGATAAAGAGGCTTTCGGAAAATGACAGGAGGGCCTTAGGCCTCTTCCTGTGAGACGAAACTGCTCTGGATTTCCAGGACTCTTGCTCTGCTGGCTGTTTTGTAAAACTCCCATGTGGGCTTGTCCTCTGCTTTTTCTTTTTATACGTGAACCCCAGAGAGGGTAGGAGAACCCTGCAGTCGAGTCTGCCCAGTGAGCAGTGTCTCTAATCCCTGATCTAAGCTCATAGCATCAGGGTGGCTTCCCCGAAAAAGAGGTGGCTCCGATGGGAGTGCTGATGGCTGGAGTTTTATGCTCACCACCTCCAGTGCCATCTCATGAGATTCTCCCAAGTGTCCTTGGCCCTTTCTGCCCTTCACAGCTCTTCCCCCACCCTCTTTACCTGCCCTTCATATGATTTATCCATAAGTGGAAATGCTGCTTTGAGTAAATTACAGTCTCTTGAGGGGAAAAATGGAAAGTGTAAGTCAGGTCATCATCCCGCCTGCTCGAGAAGAAAGCTGCTTTTCTCTCAGTAGTGGCGGCTTTGAGCACTAGGAAGATTGAGAGCCGAGTATCACGTGGTCTGGAATTCTCAGTGGGAGACAAGTCCTCCTGAACTTGGTGATTGTGGGAAGACTGGGCTCAGAGAACCCAGGTGGTGCCTCTCATGTGATCACTCCACTGCACCCCATCTTCTCTGCCCTTTCCATCTTGTCTCCAGCCTAACACTCCCTGTTTTATTTTCTATGACTTACCAGGGAGCAGCCAGGTGACTCCATTTGGTGCCGCACCTCTTGCACCTGCCAGTCAGCCCAACAGCCTCACAGATATGGGCAGCCTCCTGGGACCTGGGGCGTCAGCTGGAGGTATCCCTAGCAGGTAGGCACAGACATGGGTTTGCCTTAGGGCGGGAGAGTGGGCCAAGAAATCCTGACCTCGCTTTCCCCAGCCCACTCAACTCCTCCTGTCTGGCATTACTGGGTGTGTCACCCCTAGTCCCTTGCCCAGCTCATCACCTTAGTCTGGAAGCTGTGCCTGCTGACCTCTGTCCCCACATTGCAGCATCTTTGGGATGACCAGCCAGGTCCCCACACTCCAATCGGCCACAACTGGCGGAGGTGGCAGCGCAGGGCTTGCCTTTGGAGGTGAGTCTTGCCTGTGAAGACCCAGGGAGGGGATCCAAGTCCTAGAGGGAATTGAGAACTCTGGGCAGGGGTGGGTGGAATGAAGAGAAGAGTTAGAGGAATGTTCAGTTATCACAATAGTAAGCAAATGGGGGGGAAAAATAACCATCTTTTTTTTCTCATCTCTACCCCATTCCACCCTGAGCAGCCTTCACCAACCCTTTCACAGCACCTGCTGCTCACCCTCAGCTGCCTTCCACAAACCCATTCCAGCCCAATGGCTTGGCCACAGGTAAGCCTTCCAGACTGTCCCCTGTCCCTATCTCTCACAGCACCAATTTCTCTGCACTTCTCCCCCCTCCTCCCACACTTTTAGGAGGAGCAGCAGGCAGCCTTAGCTGGCAGTTGTAGTTTCCCAAACTAGTCCCCCTAAGCACCCTGCCCCAGCCCAGGCCAGACCCATTTTAGTGGGCAAAAAGTAGAAGCACCCAGGTTACAGAATCAGAATTAGAGAAATAGACTGTTGTTTACCTGCATCAGTTCTAAGGTTGTTTTAGCGTTGACTGATAATGGCAGTGATTCCTCTTTCTCCAACCCTCTGTGTCCGAAGGTGAGCCCTCTGAAATCATGACCCTGTTTCCTCCCCTCATCAGCCAGACTGGTATGGTCTCCCCTCACCCTGCCCCTCCTCAGCCTCTGCTTTCTTTCTTCATGCACTACCATCCCTTTTTTTGTTCTCAAAAACCTTGAGGCATAAAGAAAGAAGCATAACAGCTTCCAGGGGTGTGGCGTGTGGCAGGCCCAGTGCTAAGTGCTTTACATCTGTTATTTCATTTTTACAGTGGCCCCAGGACATAGGTACTGCTCCATTTTAGAAATGAGATAACTGAGGCACAGAAAGGACGGATAATTAGCTTTTTGTTTATGCAGTTTAATAGGTAACCTACAGCCGCCCCTAGTTCTGTGTAGTGTTCATGTTCTCCATGTGGGCAGGAAGCAGGCAGGTTTGATATCTTGTGTGGAAGCTGAAGAGCTCTCTGGCTCATTCAGGGTACTTCTGCTGGATACTCCTGCTTAGGGAAAAACTCCATTCTGTCTTTCCATCTTGGAAGGATTTAGGAAGAACTGTTCTCCAGCCTTCGCCTAAGCCTCATGTCCCTCACTCCACAGGACCTGGCTTTGGGATGAGCAGTGCTGGACCTGGCTTCTCCCAAACAGTGCCACCCACCGGGGCCTTTGCCAGCACCTTCCCACCACCGATGTTCTCCCTGCAGACCTCGATGACTCAGCACCAGAATGGTAAAGGATTCAGACCTCACCCTCCTTCCTCACTCCCCATTGCCACCCCCAGTGACTGTGTGTGTGTGCACGAACACGTATGCATGCGTTTTACACACACCCACAGGTATATTAGGGAGCCAGATGTGCAAGCTGATTCCATTTGGGACTATAGGGGAGGAATCAGGGCAGCACCAGACCTGCCTATGTACTCTGACTGCTCCATACGTTTATCCCGTCGTTAGGAAGGCACCTCTCACTGTGCACCGGGAGATAGCTGTGCCTGCCCTGCAGGGAGGGAGACGAGCAGGTCAGCACCAGCCTGAGGGCCAGGGCTTATGCCTGCTGAGTTTTTGCTCTTGCTTCCCAGGATCTTCCTTCAGTGACTTAGGATCAGCTAAGCTGGAACAGAGGCCACTCAGCCAGCCAGGGGGCATCTCCACCAATCCCTTCATGGTAAGTGCCAGTCCATGGTATGGGGCATGGCCTCTCACTCTGGGTCTTGGGGACAGAATTCTTCTAGAAGACGGTGATGTGGGGTGGAACTTAGACCCCTTCCTCATAAAGTTCTGCCTTGTCCAAGCCAGGGATGTGTGGAGTGGTTGATGGGCCTCCATTCTTCTCTGCCCTGTCATCTCCCCCAACACTCACCCCCTCCACTTGGCTCTTCACTCCTTCAAGTTCCCACGTTGCTCAGCACAGTAATGTTGAGGGAGAAAGGAATCCTGCACTGCATGTCTTCTGTGGCCTCCAGATTTTCTTCTTGAATCTAACAATTTGTTGTTGTTGTTTCTTTCTAGACTGGATCTTCATCAAGCCCATTTGCCTCCAAACCTCCCACCACCAACCCTTTCTTGTAGCACTGTGTCCTGGGAGGGAGGGGGGCCTCTTCCCTGCTCTCAGGGGCCCTTCTACTCCCTGCAGCTCTGGTGACCACTTGCCTGTGGCATTTCTGTGGGTCTGGGACCAGAGTGGGCCTTGTTGTGCAGGGTAGGGGTCTTAGAGATGGAGGTGCTAATGCTTTGCTTGGAGCTTGCATATAAAAGGGCAGCTTCCTACCTTCTTTCCAGCCCCCACCCAGGCAGGAGGCCCAGGAGAGAAGGCAGGGCCTGGCATAGAGGAGCAATAGTGTTTTATTTCTCAAATTATTAATTACAATGACAGTAATCCCCCTCCTCTCCTGCCCTCAGCATACACAGTGCTCCCTTCGTCCCCAACCCTGTGGGCAGAGGAAGCTGTAGGCAAAGGCTGACCAGGTTGCCCTGGGGGAACCCTTCCCCATGTCCAGCTTTCCAACACTGTTCCCGTGGACAGAAGCACAGTGGGAAGGGTACAGTAAAGGTGGACTGAGGTGCAGTGTTGATGTGGGATAGTGACCATTCAGGCTGAGAAGGCGCTGGAGGACCAGAGTGCCCTTGTGCCCTGGCTTGGGCCAGCACACCCTTTTCCCCATGGTTTATGCTTCCGCAGCTCTCTCCCTCCTGGGCACTCAGAATGACTAGTCTTACCTACACACTTAGACATGTCCAACTCCTGTCAAGCACTTTAGTTAGTTGTGGTGTCATGTTTGGATACCAGTGTTTTATATTTATATAGAGAGAATTTTCTAATATAGCCTATTATATATATACAGAGAGAGAGAGAGAGAGAGAAAGGGGAAAGAGACACACAAGCAGCCACTCTCCCTCTCCCAGACAGCTCTTGTACATGGGGAATGGGATGAATCCCCATCTGTGCCTCAACCAGCAAAGCCAGAGCTCCAGAGGGTGGGGGAGGGCAGCCACATGTTGTGAGCACCCAGAGCTGGGCTTTTCCAGGGAAAGGCTTTATGCAGTTGGCCACTTTTTCCCTTTCTTTTTTCCATGTACCTCCCTGGCCCCCAAATCTCTGCACCAAAGCTGTTCTGGGCAATGTTGGGAAAGAACTGCATTTGAAAGAAAAAGAAAATGGCACTCAGTCTTGTTTGGGGCCAGCTTGAGTGCCCTCACATCACTCAACATGACTGCCTGGGCTGGTGTTAGTGTCGCCTGCGCTGCCTGCGATGCTGCCTGCTGTTGGCCAAGGACAGTTGGCCCAGGACAGGACTTCTTGCCCACAGAGCCAGCTCCTGTCTGAACCGGAGTCCCGTGTTAACAATGGGAGGGAGCAAGGCAGAAGGGCTGCCTCCACTAGGGACAGGAGATAGATGGCTGTCAACCACTTCCAGGTGCATTCTCGGCCCCTCCCCAGGCTGTTTCCACCTGAGGGTGTTGTCGCAACAGCCTTGGTGTCTGTTTGTGTGGTGACAAGACAGAAAGCTTGGGTTAAACACCTCACCGGACTGAGGCGAGGCACAGCCCTCAGCCTTGCTGTCAGAAGAGGTTCCGCCCTTGTCCAGGTTGCCCAGGAACTCTTAGCCCTTCAGCTGTTCGTTCTTGGGATTTCTCTGGGTTTTTCTACCCAGTTACCTTTAACAGTGTACCAGCAAGAAGAAACAGGTGTTGCTTATCACTTTATTTACTTTGAAGATTTTTCTGAAAATACCTCCAGCTGCTGCCATTTGCCCAGCCAGGATGGCTTCCCAACCTTCCCATCCATCCTGTCTTATGTCTGTTTTCATTCTCCCAGCCTCCCCTCCTTCCATCTCCTGGTGGAATCTCCCAGGGTGGATCACCATCCTTTCCCCCCTGGATTTGCCATGTTCTGTCTGTTTCCTTTTGGTATTTTTCTGTCATTCTTGATTATCTCTCTGCCCTTCCTCCTATCTCTTTAGCATTCTCTTTGCTTAGAGCCAGGGAGTGACAGGAAAGCTGGTATCTGTTGCTGTGAAGTAGGGGAAGGAGCCCTTCTTACTTTTCCCCAGCTCCCCCCACCCCTCCTTTCCTCAGCAAAAATACTGAGGTTTGGGGGTGAGATTTAAAGAACCAGGAGCTGCAGTGATTCTTGCTGCATGTTTCAGTCACATGCCTGCTGTTCCCCAGGGATCTCCTTACTGCGTGGCACCTGGGCCCAGGACCGCCTCCCAGTCACTGTCCGGGAAGGACTCCAGCCAGCTCATTGGCCAGAGCTGGTTGACCAGTCAGAGGTTATACTGGGTCAGCCTCAGACCCAGGGCAGAAAGTCAAGAGTTCCCCAGGCACAAGCCAATACTTAGGACTGCAGCTGCCTCTCTTGGCAGCTTGGCTTCCTCTCTCCAGGTGAGTGGCAAAGAATGGAAAAATCCCTCACCTGATAGAAAATGTCTAAATGACGAGCTGTGTTTGTCGTGCCCTAACCCCTGGGGCATCCCTGCATGGCCCTGCCTGGTAGTTACAAATCTGAACCCCAGTGCACACACACCATAGGACTGGAGGGACTCACCAGGCTCCCACCAGGTTTCTTTTTTTTTAAATATTTTTTTATTGATTTTACAGAGGAAGGGAGAGGGAGAGAGAGAAACATCAATGATGAGAGAGAATCATTGATTGGCTGCCTCCTGCACACCCCCTACTGGGGATCAAGCCCGCAACCCAGGCAGGTGCCTTGGCCTGAATAGAACCTGGGACCCTTCAGTCCGCAGGCCAACGCTCTTATCCATTAAGCCTGGCTAGGGCTCCCACCAGATTTCTGACCAAGTCCTCATGCTCTCCCCTTTCCCCCAACCATTGCTATGACCATGCTCTGCAGACAGCCATCCTCTTGTTTGGTTCTATCCTTCTGGCAGGTCATCTGTGGATGAGGAAGCAGGTGCAGGTCCCCAGGACCTTTGAAGAGCTCCATTCTGTCCACCTTGGAGCCATGGTGGGGGAGGGCTGATGGAAGGGGTTAAGTGGAGTAGGAAGCTGAATGGAGGTGGGAGGGGCACAGGGGAACAGCCTGGCCTTAGTACTGCAGCCTCCTCCTCTAGATTCCTGTCCCAGGTTAACAAGGACTTAGAATGTGGAAATCTCATCCCACCATCCCATGGCTGCCCTGCACCTGGCAGAGGGATGCACAGGTGGACCCGGTGGTTGGGAGAAGTATTCTCACCCAGCAGAGCTGAAGTTCTGCTATTTCCTGTCCCTGGGGAGCAACACAAGTTACCAGGGCAACAGGCTAGAATAAATCTTATCTGGATAAGAAGGGCAGTGTTGCTAGGGCAACTGATTAGGCCAATTTGACTGCAGGCTCTTTCTGTACTCAGCAGGCTAAATCACCTGGCATTGATTACCAACCCATCTACCACCACTACTTGCCCAGCACCAGGCACTGAGATGCCTGCTGCTTCCTGCTTTACCTTTACCCACCATTTAAGGTGATCTAGAGCTGCTCTCTGATAGCAGCTTTAATTCTCAGGACTGGGGTGTTGCACGGTGGCTCGGTTGATGGGGAGTGGAAAGGAGTAGGTCTGACAAGACTCTCCTTGGGTAGTTTCAAGTCAAACCTGTGGGGAAAGGCTCCATGCCAGGGGCACAACAGGTAGGCCTCATGGGTGCCCTCCTCTTCAAGGCAGCATCCAGACTGGGAAAGGGAGGGGCCTGCAGATGGCTTTTTTGTCCCTGCCACTTTGCACATTGGCATCTGGTACATAGATGAAGGCCACACTAGGGACTATGGCCTTGAAATACTGTTTTGGTGGCGACTTACCCACACACCTGCCTCTCCCTGTCCCCAGTGCACAACCTGAGCTGCCAGCACCTCTGCTGCGTATTGATGGGGCTTTGCTGGGGGCGGGAGGGGCACTTGGAAGTGGGCCTGAGTACCACCTGCCTGCTGGCTGGATACCCACCCTCAGGATGCTGGTTGGCTTCTGTAGCCCACCCTCAGTATCATCCTTAAAAGGTGTTTAAGGGCACTAGCTAGCTTCCATGCATACTGCACCTTTGGCTCCTCCGGTACTCCAGCCCCTTTCCGGGCCTGGGAAACGGAAAAGCTCTACTCTCCCTGCTCAGGCTGTCTTGGCCCTTGGACTAGTCCAGTGGTTCTCTTTAAATACAGTTCCTCATGGTGTGACCCAACCATAAGATTATTTTCGTTGCTACTTCATAAATGTAATGCTGCTACTGTTGTGGATTGTAATGTAAATATCTGATATGAAGGATGGTCTTATGCGACCCCTGTGAAAGGGTCATTTGATCGCCAAAGGGGTTGCGACCCACAGGTTGAGACCCGCTGGACTAGTCAGAAAAAGAATCAGGTTCCCTTGCTTCAGTACTCTTGTTAACATCTTTTCCTGACTGTGCTCCTCCCCAAACACCATCTTCAATGGAGGCTACACTTGCTCTCTTCCTCTCAGCTCCCCGCTTTAGGTATCTTACTTTCCATGAGAGTGATACCATGAGGTCTTCTAAGCCCCCCATTGGTGTCAACTGCTGGTTTGTCTTGTAGAGTGTGCACTGACCAGTGCCATCTTCCCCCAAGTTAGTTGGTCCATGGAAGATGAGAAGTGAGTTGTAAAAATGTTTGAATTCCAGTCCTGGCTTGGTAGCTCAGTTGGTTAGAGTATCTTATGATACTCCCAAGGTTGCGGGTTTGATCCCCAATCAGGGTACATATAAGAATCAACCAATGAATGAATGAATAAGTGGAACAACAAATTGATGTTTTTCTCGCTCTCTCTAAAATCAATTAAAAAATTAAATGTCTGAATTCCAACCCCATCTCAAACCTCTCAGGAAACAAAGGGCAAAGGATACCCCCACCAGAGAATCAGTACTGTGATCGGAGGTTTCAGCTGGCCCATGGTGGCATTTTTGGACTGTGGTGGTGAGAAGGGGCTAAGGTAATGGGGCAGCATGACGGAAATGCCCCTGAGATGGCCTTTTCCTCCATAGAACCTCCTTCCATGGTCTCTTGACTTGGATTCTGGTGGGTATGGGCCATACACAGGGGCCAATCCACAAGTTTACTTATCCCAAGACGCCTCCTATCACCCCAGATCCACAGAGAGCCTCCAGCTCCTTGAAAGTCAGCACAACCCAGTGCTAGGTGGTCTGGTTCCTAGAATAACTTGGGAAGGAAGAGTACAAAACCAGTCCTGAGTGGGAAGGATATTGGCTAGAACCAGAAGAGGGTGCTGCTGTAAGGGTGGCGGGGCTCAGCTGCAGGTGACTCAGGACTGCGGATCAGCAGCTGACACAGTTCCCGGCTGCATTCACATTCGCCTCACCTGGTCGCTTTCTCAGCAGTCAGCTCAAATCAATGGAGATGCCCTCACGCTCCCTAGCCTGCCAGAGCCCAGTTCGAGCGGGTGGGGTGGAGACTGTCCCGACTCGAACTCCACTTCCACCACTGGGCTGGCGTCTAGCTCCCGGGGCGCGCGAGGGTGGGGAGTTATGAGCTGTTGGTAGAGAGAGGAAGAGTAGAGGAGGCGCGGGGGTGTCCTAGTCATTGGGCAGTCGAGGGGAAGGAAACCTCTGTCATAAGCTTCAAATCAGGAGCTGGAGAGATACGCTGTGCATCAAGCCGGGTAGCAGCCACTTCTGGCCTTTCCTCAGTCGTCTCATCCCCTCCGCCGGCCACTTGACTGCCTATGGCCGGAATGAGTCTCGGAGGCGGTCACCCCACAGGGGACACCAGAGTTCAATCGCTCGCCCTGAGTCCACCGTGGCGTCCCAGCCACTTGCAGAAGCAGAAGTCCCAGCACCGCTGTGCCTCCTGCTCCGCGCACAGCCGCCAAGCCTCTGAGACGTTTGCTAGTGGAGCACCGCCCAAGCTCAGCGTGAGCCTGGCGGTGCGTGCACCAGCAGCCAGCGCGTGGACGCGCACCAGGGCGCCTGATTGTCCTCTACACACGTGACCGCAGCCTGGGCGTGGCGGGGAGCAGCAAGTGTGATAGGGCACCTCCCTCGAGGTGCCTGCAGCTACCGCAGTGAGGGCCAAGTTCGGGGTGGGCGGAGAGGATATGGGGGCCAGGGTCGGATAGTCGTGGATTTGGCCTATCCATATCCTCCCCCTGCTCTAGGTCACTGAAATCAAGTTCAAACATTAAGCGTTTACACTTCATCAGTTCTCAGAGCACAGTGACTCCAACACACTCCTCCTCCCCTTCCTGTGATCATCCAATTGTCCTTCCAAGGTCCCAGTTCCCACGAGGATCCTGGGACCTGAATCCTCCATTTCAGGATGTCTGGCCTGTGACACTGGCCCAAGGGACTGAGGTGGACACAAGGCCTGGGCAAGTGTCTACCACCTTGTGCCTGGTTTAGGGGTACTGAGCCTGCTGCAGAAGCCCCAGGGCAGAGGTTCCAATACACCCTTGGCATCGTTAACCTGGGGTCCCTGCTCAGTGTGCTGCTGTGGCCATGCAGACTCCTTCTACCTGAAACTCAGCCCCTTGGGTGCCCACGTGGGCTACGAACAATAGATGTCATGGTGCCCAAAGCATTCATGAGACTGTCCTGGCCGCCATGAAGTGACTTAGGGACGCTAGTGCCAGTGGTAGGACTGAGCCACTGCCAAGGGATCCTCTGATGAGCACCTCCAGATGCTCTGTCCCCCAACCTCCTAAGGTCTGAGTCATCTGGGCCCAATCAAGGGGCCTGAGCTGTGGCGGGTGCCTGGGTGAGAGGAGCAAACAAGCAACCCTCCAGGCCCTGGGATGCTGGGGGCATCAGCCTCATACCCCATACCTGGAGGGGTTAGAGAGGGGAGGGAGCCCATTACCCATGGGAGCTGGGAGTGACTAGGAGTCAATGGGAGCCCATGAGGGGTGGGGTGGCTACTTTATGGCAGCACCTCCCCCTTACCTTCCTTCTGCTGCCAACGCTGCTTCCCACCAGTTGCTCTAGGATTGGGAGGGCACTGAGTAAGTGCTCATGAGCTGTTTTCCACCAACGTCCTCTTCCTCAAGCTCCCTGCCCCTTTTCCTATAAGCCAGGGCACAGGCTCCAAGGCCCCCCATCCCAGCATTGGGGAGAGCTGAAGAGCAGAAGGCTATCAGCCCTCCAACTAACCCAGGAGTATGTGTGCACTGAGTACATGGCCCCAGACTACTTAGAAATGGATATACTGGACCCCCTCAGCTAGCCACCTCAGTTAGTTGACTGGAACTGGTCCCTCCTCTGGAAGCATGAAACAATGCCCCCAAATCAAGTCCCAGAACCAATTCGGGAGGCAAGGGTGAGAGTCAGCCAGGTCTATCTGACAGATGGAAAGTGAGATAAGGGAGAGAATGGCAGAGTGCATTCCCATGTGTTCCCACAACTGGGGTTCTAAGGCACAGGTAACCCCTAGGATGGGTGACCTAAGAGGGATTGAGCTGCCCCTTCAGGCCTGCTGCCCACTCTGCCCCTTCCAGCAGTGGGAAGTCTTCAGGAGGAAGTTCCCCAAGAAATTGGATTCTTTTAAGGGAGAAAATTCTAGAACACCATCCCCCCTCCAAAAAATCCTATAAATTTCTGGGTTTTCTCAGCCAAAGCTCTGATCCTCTGTTTCCCTGCAAAGTTATGCAGCATCAGTCCAGAGTCTTGGGGAAACCGTGGCTGCCTCCCTTCCTCTGATGAGGACTCCCATGAGGACCTTTCCCTGTCCCCGGACCCCCCACATATACACCTTCAGTGCCTGCCTGTGTTTCCAACAAACCAAAGAACTAACCCTCAGATCCAAGGCTGAATTTCTGGGACCTCAGCACAAGAAGGATAAAAGCACCAGGTATCTTACTTTTGGTGTCCCCCAAAAGTGATATGCCACCCCCTTACTCCCTAGATTGCCTCTCCCAATGTCAGCCACATGCTTACACGATCCTCCTTTTACTGGGCTTCACAGAGCTGGTGGAATTCTTGTTTTTTACATACTCAGTCAGGGAACTGTACTGTGGGCCCCCTCATTAAAGGTGCCTTTCTTGGTCAGTCTGAAAAGGTCTTAGGCCCATGTATTCCCTCACCCCACAGCAGGGGGTCGCCAATGAGTAGTAAGAATTTTGGGGGAGAGCAGCCAAAGCTCCCATGGAGGAAGAGACCCTTATATCCCTGCCTGAAGGCCCCATTCCTCACTTATCACAAGGAGCCTGTTTGCAAACCAAAACATTTATTGTCAACAAAACTGCCTGAGAGTGTAGGGGGCCCATGATGCCCCCAGAGGTGCTATGGACAATTGGTTTCTGGGGTCTGTGGGAGAGACGGGTCAGTGCAGGGAGAACCACTGGGGCCTGCGTGATCAGAAACAGGGTCTAGGGGACCAGAAGGAGGGGTGGGAGCTGCCGAGGAACCCGTGGAGCTAGGTCTTGGCTCCCCCTGGCTCATCTGCAGGAGGCCAGTGAGGGCGATCAGCTCAGGCCCACTGAGCCAGGTGGTGCAGCAGCCAGGGGACTGGGTGGGGCAGACCTGAGGGGACATGACAGGAGGTGGGACCAGCAGCTTCAGAGAGCGCATCACCTGAGGAGAGAAGGAGGGAAGTGTCTCCCCCCCAGCCCTGCATGAAGGCTGAGATAAGGCCAGGGCAGGAAAAGTACCCACCTGCTGAGGGGCTTCAGACAGGTGCAAGGGAACACGCTGCCCAGGGGGCAGCAGAGGGTCTGAAAGGAAGACATCTTCACAGCACATCACCGGGAATCCTAGGGAGAAAAGCTGTGAGGGTGACAGGCTGGGTTTCCCAGCCCATAGACCTCTGCACGGGTTCCCTAAGGAGCTCACGGAGAATTAGTCCTGAATCCGAGGGGACCAAGGGGAGAGTACCTGCATCCCTGGGCGCCTGCTCGCCATTCGGATGTACTGTTGCAGAAGTCAGGGGTCTGTGGTCCCTGCCTGAGGCTGCCTCGTACAGCGGCCAGAAGGAGGGATGACACAAAGTCCGGCTTGAGAAAGAGGCACCAGAAGCACAGCTGGGTCCCTGTGGAGGGTCAGGAAAGGTCACTGGAGTATCCTTGCCCCACCCTGAGACCAGGGCCATAGGCGCCCCCTACTCACCCACACCAGCTGAGAACCAGCTTTAGCCTCATAGTTGGGATCCCATGGTGCCAGCAGGGTCATTCTCGAAGGGGCCACCCCCCAGGCCATCTGGGGAGAAAGGGGAACTGGAGGGGGGGGTAACTTGAGATTAAAACAGGCTCAGGAGCGGTAAAAAGGGTATTGAGTAGAGGCAGCAGGGCTCAGTACCTACCTGGGGTTCCTGGGCACTGCTCGGCTAACCCGCCTGAGCGGGGTGGGGCCCAACGCTCTTCTCTCCGGGTCCAGGAAGGCCTTGGGGACCGGAACTGAGGGCTGGGAGTTGGAAAGGTACTGAGACGCCCCAGTCATTGCCTCCCCACCGTTCCCCTCTGAGACTGAACACTTCCATGGCCAGGTCAGAGGTGCCTGGTGCAGGGAGGCTTGAACATAACCATTGTTCGGACGGACCACTGAGATTTGCACACTGCGGGACCCCTCCACCCCACGGCAGATTTCCCGCAAGTGCCTCCAGCGCGCCTGTGCCCCTCACCTGTCCTGTGGGGGTGTACCTGGCTCCCCCAGGGCTTTTTCTCCAGAGTTCCAAACCTTGCCGGGATCACCGAACGGTGAGGGGCCCTGTGCTTCAGGCGCCGGCTCCTCGCCGGCGTCACACCGTGGAAAGGGCCAGGGCAACATGCCGCGACTGGGAGAAGGGAAGGGCAGGGCCGCACCTCTGTGCCCTGCCCCTCGCTGCCCACGCCTCCCACCCCGCCTGCCTTGCCCTCCGTGGCCCCCACTCGGTCCCAGCCTCCCTCAGTGTTGGTCGCTACCCTGTCTGTCCGGGTTGCCCGCCCACCTCACCGAGCCTCGCAGCGACGCCAACTCTCAGTGCGTTTCCGGCCACGTGGCATGCGCTCCCGCTGGGGTCCCGGGCGACCCCTGTTGGCCGGGGCGGGGGTTGCGCAGCCGGCCTGCCTTCAGAGGGTAGCGCTGAGCACAAGTCACTTTAGAACCCCTTTCCCACAATGCATTGCTCTCACCACTTTCCTTTGCAGATACACAGAGACTAGCGGCAACTTAGAGACCTTCCAGCTTCTTTATTGCACTTGACACAACATCTTCCATCCCAGACCCTCAGTCACACTCAGAGGAATCCAGGCGCCTTGCTGGGCAGGCCTGCTTCCAACCCAACGGCGTGCCTGAGGAACAGGGCCCGGCGAGCCGCCCTCACCAGTCCTCGCTAGAGCAGAGCCCAGGCGTGGCTGTCCTCTTCCTGGATCCCAGGCCGGTCGTGGCCCTCTGCCCCTACCTCAACCCCTAAGACTGCTCCAGCAGTGCGTGGACGGCAGCAGCGATGTAGGGGAGGCCCCTTCCTGGGGCCCCCTCATCTTCCAGGATGTGGTGGGGCTGGCACAGGGACTCCTGGGGGGGAGGGGCCCAGATTAAATCCCCCTGTGTATCTTTTCCTCTGGGCTTCCCAGCCCTTGGCAGAGGGCAGGGGGGAGACACCCTAAAGGAGCCCGGTCAAAGGAAGCTGACAGGATGGTCCTTAAAAATGTAGGAGGTGAGGCCTGGATGGCTTGGGGACAAAGGAGATGCAAAGAAGCTGCCAGCAGGTAACAGAAGGGAGATGACACAGAGGCCAAGGCTCATAGGGGAGGAAAGACCTGTCATTTCCAGAGGAAAATGCTGGAGTAGGCAGGCTGGCACATAGAGCCCAATGGGTACTGCCAGGACTGAGCCTGGCCACAGTAGGAGCAGACGCAAACACACACACACACACAGGCAGCCACGGTCTGTACAATTTATACATGAGATGGGGACCCAGACTGAGGGCCTTGCATCTCCTACAAATATAGAGTTCTCTCTACAAAATATAGATAATTTAGCCCCCTATATCAGGGGTGGAGAGGAAGGGGTGGAGAGAGAGTAAAAATAGGAAGGTTAAGATCCACTCCCTCTGAGGGAGCAGAGGGCAGGGCTGGGTGGGAGAAGGCATGAAGGCACCATCAGCACTGAGATGGGAGGGACCAGAGGCTGGGGGCCCAGGATCTGGGGGTACCAGAGTGGGGCCTCTGAGGTCAGTGTTTGTGAGGGAGGAGGGTTCACTAGTGTCTTTGGTAGGGGCTGAAGGCACCACTGGTGGGCATGGGGGTTGCACAGGGGTCTTATAAA
Organism: Murina feae; assembly: GCA_004026665.1. Taxonomy (NCBI): domain Eukaryota; kingdom Metazoa; phylum Chordata; class Mammalia; order Chiroptera; family Vespertilionidae; genus Murina; species Murina feae. The sequence goes on along the minus strand of PVJC01000253.1, from coordinate 97,558 downwards.
TAGAAATAGGGCAAGGTGGTGGGGGAAGGGGTGACTTCAGCTCCTAGGAACCCAGGAGTTGAGTGTAGACGACATAGAGCAGCAGCATGAGGACCACGTAGAAGAGGATGAAGCCGCCCAGACCAGAGGGGGGCCAGAGCGGTGGGGGGGCCCTGCCCCCCACCCGCTTCACGGCCTCCAGGGTGGTCCACAGCCCCTGGGCGGTGCCCTGGAGGAGATCCGAGGGCGAGCACAGGTCAGCCTGGGAAGGGAGAGTAGGACAGATGGACAAGGACAAAGGGCAGATGTCATCAGCAGCAGCAAGACAATCCTTTCCACCCCCTGCCCTCACATGCCAGGGCCAGAGCCATGCTAACATGCAGAGTGCAGGGAAGAGGCATGCAGGGAAGGGAGACATGCAGGACAGGGACTTCCTTCTGGGGACCACACACTCCCTGTGAATGGAACTCTGCCATCCATGCAAAGGGTTCAACTAAGCCCAGAATGCTACCACTCTTTACAGTAGACCAGCCCCAGGATCCTGAGATCAACCCCCCATACCTCAGGCACCCCCATTTTTCGACAGGCTTCTAAGAAACTCTCCACATTCTTCCGAGACTTGAGGGTACTGAGTTTTGGCTGGGGATGTGTGAGAAAGGAAAAAAGATAAGAGATTAAGAGAAGGGCTACAGGAGTCCCCCGTCCCATTCCCTACTTCCCACCCTGGGCCCCAACTAACCACAGCAGGTGAGGGCACATGAATGAAGGGCACAGAGCGGGGCCTCAGCTGGTTGGCCAGCTGACAGAGGATGACGCCGTTGGCCAGAGCTTCTGCCAGGTCCTCAGGCAGGGGCCGTTGCAGCCGAGACTCAAGGACCTGAAAGGCAGGGAAAGGAGGAGGATCGGGGGATCAGAGTCAGCAGGGAGCTCCAGCCTGCATCTCCCGTCCTCAGCCAAAGCACCAGGGTAGACAAAGAGGACATTGCGGGAGGCCAGGAAACCAGCAGTTGCCATGCGGAGCCCAGGCCCCACTCATGCAGATCCCACCTCTCTTACCTGGCGCAATTGAGCCATCAGCTCCTTCTCGTCCAGAAGCTGGGGAGATCGCCGAGGTCTCAAGACAGAGTCCGGTGAGGAAGGACCTGGAGAAAAGGAGGGTGTGGGGCTATCTCTGCTACCACTGTATCCTTTGTAGCTGGATTACAGTGTCTGGCACACACATCTCCTGTCTCTGTGTTTGTGGGATTTTCAACACAAAGAGACAATTGACCAGAGAACTCCCAGGCCAGGGGGTGACTGCAGCCTGCGGGTTAGTGCTGCATTAGCACTGGGTTAGTACTGGGGAGGGGAGACCCACCTGAGCCACTCTGAGAAGAGGAACGGAAGAGGAAGCTATTTGGTCTCTGGATGGAGCCGAGTGGCCGAGGAGCAGGTGCTGTCACTGGGGAACAGAGGCAGGGGACAGGGGCAGGTGAGAGACATCCCCTCAGTGTCCCACTCTTCCCTCAGGCTACTCCTCACATACACAGACCCCCATCCTCTTCCCAACGCCCCTGTCACACCTGGTCCACCTATAGGAAGGGACTCCTGAGAGGCGGGGGCTGAGACAGGAGCTCCCTGTCCCCCTGAAGCTCCCAGTTGGGTGGCACTGGACTTGGGCATGCCGCTGAGGAGACAGAATGGGAATTAGAGGGGATGATCGGGGGAAGGTGTTCAAGGAGAGGGCTCAGGGAGGTGCAGTCTGAGAGGACACATACTTGTAAGTGGCCTGATTGGACAAGGCTGTAGCACCTCCACCAGGAGCCCTGACCCCCAGCTTCAGAAAACTAGAAAGTAAAGGAAGAGATGTGGGGTCAGCAGTGTTAGGCAGAGGGCTGCCAACCCTGGGGGGCAGAGTAGCTCAGGAGGGCTCATTTCCAGGGCCCACCACCTCACAGTAGCTCCTGTGCCCATACCTGTCTTTCCTGAGGGCCCCACACACTCCACTCTGTTGTTGCTGCTGCTGCCTCCGCTCACGCTCCTGCCACAGCTGCAAAGTGTCCGGGCGCCGTCGTTCCTCTCCAGACAGTTCCTCCCTCCTGAAGAGGCAAAGGCAGGATGAGAGGGGTAGAGGAGGTCAGGGAAGAGAGACGGTGCAAGGAGAATGAGCAAAGGAAGGAGGTGCCAGCTCAAGTGGCTCTGGTACCTGCTGCTTGGTGCCCTCTCCCTGTCCCCTGCTACAGGGCTTAATTCTGGTGGCTGCTGCTCCTGAAGAAAGAACAGCAGAAGGAGGAACTGAGGGAGACCTGATCTCCAAGCCTGCACCGGCCCCTCCCTCCAGCTCTCCTCTCACAGCAGATGGACAGTGAACACGGACTACCCCTCACCTTGGCAGCACCTCGCTCTTCATCCTCCCCAGGCACGTGGCTGTCAATGAAGTCAATCTGCTCAGGGTCTCCATCAGCTGGAAAGGCAGGACATGTCAGCAAGCAGATGGGGGCCTTCAGGCTGTTCATTCCCCTCAGTCCCAGGGCCCCTGACACCACCACTCACCACAGCCATCCTCCTTCCGCTCCCTGGGCCCCCGAGGCTCCCGGGCCAGCTCAGATATCCGGAACGACAACTCCGAAAAGTCATCAGTTGACTGTAAAGGCAGAAATGTAGAGATGGAAGACAGCTGGGGACTCATGGGTTCAGGGCCTTGGGGTCCGCTACTAAGCCAGCCATTCCCCAGGATACTTGGGCAAGGGAAGAAAGAAGACAGCTCTAGCCGCCATCTGTCACTCTGAGATTCAGAGGTAAAGGCAAAGGGTCCTGGCTCAGAGGTTCTCCTCCAGGACTAAGATCACCAATGTCCCTTGGAAAGAAGGGACTTACCTCATTTCCAGACCACCTCTTGCTGCCACTGTCAACACTGTGGAAGCCTGAGTCCAGCCCGCCATCGTACCGACGTCCCGGAAATAAGTCCTCAGCTGGGCTGGGGCCAGCCAGGGAGAGCTGGTCAGTCCTATAACTGGGCAGCAACCCCCGCCCATCCTCCCTCTGGAAACCATGGGGACGCTGGTGCCAGGAAGGGGTAGTAGGGATCCAGGCTTCCTTCCCACACCCTATTTACCAGGGACTAAAACTCGAGGGGCGGGAAGGGGCCAGGTCCCCCAGTGCAGCGCCCCCACGCCGCCCAGCCTCTGTTGACAAGTACTTGAAGATGTGAAGTTTCCCCTTCAGGCAGATCTAAAAAAAAAAAAGGAGTTAGGGAGAGGCAGGGGGCATCCCAGATCCTACTTGGCTACCAAAGGGACCCACCCACATTCCCGTCCAATCTCAACACTATTTCCAATGTCCGCCCCAGGCCCACCTCTTACCTGGGCAGGCGGGCTTTGCAAGGGGTTGCTATCCAGCAGAATGACCTGCAGGTGCCTGAGGCGGCAGAAGGAGACCGGGATGCGGGAGATGCGGTTACAGGAAAAATCCAGGCGGACAAGAGGAAGGTCCCCCAGCTCTGAGGTGGGTGAAGACAGAGTCAGGAGTAGGCCTAACGGCTCACTTCCTCTACTCTCTGCTGTGGCCTGGCTGGCTGAGGGCACTTATCTAAGAACAGTCTTCCTGCTCAAATAGGGCCCACCTTCATGCCTCCCTCCCCCATCAACTACACCTCCTGCCCATGCCAGGTGCTTCCTCCATTTCTCCTCCCTGTCCACTCCCCACTCCAACCACTCCTTTCTCAAGTGACCATTCCAAGCCCCAAATCAAACCAACGTTGATACCATGTTGCTCAAAAATTTTCCATGGTTTGCAGTTGGGGTTGCTGAGGGTAAGTGAGCTGTGCCCCACACAAAGGTACCCAAGCAGGAGGGGCTGCAATCCCACCTGCACTTCACCAGCCAAGCCCTGCCCCCTGGGTGAGACTGTGCTTACCCATAGGTAGGGGTGCCTTTGTCTAATCTGGCTCAGCCCATGTGTCCCATCTCACTGCCTGTCCTCATAGCACATCAATATCCCTCCAGCCCCTTGACTTCTGGGCCTTTCCACATGCTGTTTTGCTCAACTAGGAGAATGTCACTGTTCTGTCCACACATCTTTCAAGGTTCAGCTCATCACCTTCTCCATGCAATCTTTCCAACATTAAGTTGGAATTCATTGCTCCTTCCTCTGTGTCCCCAGGACATTTTGCTGGGGTCTCTTTTACGGCCCTGATAGAGCTTATTTGAACCCCTACCGACTTAGAAGAGGGCCAGCATAGGAGTAAGAGGAAGCCCAGAAAAAAATGGATGAGCACCTAACTCCTGTCTCTTGTTCTTTAAAACCACGGTTGGCATGGCACAGGTCCTTTCTGCCTAGCGCTTTCTAACCACATCTATGCTGGACCAGGTTACTCTCACCCACATGCTTTGCACATGGGGTTCCCTCTGCCGAGGATGCAGAGGGTGGAGAACTCTCCTTCAATGGTCAACTCCTACTGCACCTCTGGAGCAAACCTTCCTCAAGTTCCCCAGTAGAGCCAGTGCCTCCCTGTGCAGCTCCTGTAGCTCTCGAGGTATCCTGTTCTAGAACTTCCTCCTGCTTCTCTCCCATTAAATTAAGATTTAATTAGGCCATTACATTTTAAGAGATGGCCCCAGATCCGAGTGACATCACTCACATTTACCTGGTCCCCACCTACAGCACAGGGAACACATATACAAAACAATGCTGGTTAAATAAAAGAAGGTGTGGCCGCTTTGGAGCAGAAGCTATCAAATGTTGGGGTGCATCACAATTAGCTCATTAAAATGGAACTGCTTTGGCTCCAGCATGTGGCCCCACTGATTCAGACTCTCTGGGGAGGAGGTACAGGGCATCATCTGACTCGGGTGTTTGAGAACTGCTGGGGTGAGTGGTGACACAGGATAACCTTAAAGGCCCTTCTGAACTTGAGATTCTACAGGGCACCGATGCACTCACCTACTCCCCTTTCTGCATCTTTTCTCACATTTGTAAAATAGAGCAAATAACCCACGTCTTGCCAGCTTCAGAGGGATGCTGGTCAAGAACAATGCAAAACCCTGGTCGACTAAGCATTATTTTTCTGTGGAAGATTCCCTTTCTCTAACTTTTCTCTAACCTCTGTCTGTCTCTCTTTCTCCACCCCCCACCTCCAATTCTTCATTTTCCTTACCATCAGGCAAGGTGCTGAGCTGGTTCCTCCGAACATTGAGATCCCGCAAGGAAGGGAGGCTGCACAGCTCTGTGGGGAGGGACTGCAACTCATTGCTGCTCACATCCTGGAATGAGGAAAAAACTAGGAAGAAGCCACAAGACCAGGAGCTGTCTCCTGTCTCTGGCCACCTCCTTTGGTCTGGGCCTCACCTCTAGGGCACATCCTGCCTTTCCTTAACTGCCCCCCTAAAAGGTTCCTGGTGCCTGGCTCTACAGTCCCTCTTTTCCCCCTTCTTCCCATTCTCACAAGCTGCCGAAGGCTTCCCAAGGTGCTGATGTCGGGAGGCAGGGATCCCAGTTTGTTGTTGCTGACAATGAGTACCCGCAGGGGCAGCTGGCAGATGTAGGATGGCAGCGATGACAGCTGGTTTCGGCTGTAGAAGGGAAAAAGGCAGCAGGTTCACTCCCCAGGCAGAGCATCCCAGTGTGGCCCTCCTCTAAAAGTCACCAGGAGGTCACTCAGGGTTCTGTGCACTGGTGCCTGGGGCTGAGAAGGATAAGCTACACCTTCCCCTGGCCCTGCCTCCTTACCTGAGGTTGAGGTAGGTGAGGGCTGTGAGATTCCCCAAAGCTGGGTTCAGGCATCTCAGGCAATTGTGGTAGAGGCTCAGGCCCTCCAGGGACACCAGCTGGCATGCTGCCTCTGGCACCTCGGGGAACCGGTTCCGGGACAGGTCTAGGGAAAACAAGTGTCAGGGAAGAGCTGTGGAGAGACTCAGCCTGGAAAGGAGGAGCTTGAACTTCTCCAGAGCCAGATGTCCGCCCAGCCCTCTACCTTCCCAGCAGACCTGAAGAAACAGGCCTGTAAACCTGGGCTACCTGGAGAGAGAACAAAGCCTTCCGCAAACTGGAGCACATTCCAAGAATGGCCAGAACGGCAAAGGGAAGGCAAAGGCCTTAGGGTCACTGGACTGGAGAAACTCAGACTACGGGTGTGGGGACAAGCCATGATGCTGTCTTCAAACAAACAAATGAAGGGTTATACTGGAATGGTGGCTGAATTCTATAACTCTTGTGGTTTCCTGTTGCTCTGTGATGCCAGGAGAGGTGGAAGGCAAAGATCATAGCAGAGGGCTAGTACTCCAGAGAAAGCAGCAATGTGATGAACTGGGAGGCTCAAGATAAGAATATGGACAATCTCTGGGAGAGACTACTGAGAAAGCCCATCCTTCATCAGGGGTCCTAGCTCCCACCCTCAACCTGTGTTCAGTCTCGGGGGGAAACAAAGGGTCATTAAAGTCTGACTCTAGAATTAAGGCTCCCAACTCTGGACAACGGTTTTTCACCAGCCCCTGGGAACAGCAAACCAGGACCAAGGATCTATGAAGTCACAGACTCCCAAGGACCAGGAAGGGCAATGAACCAAGCTGGAGGTGGGAGTTAAGAGTCCTCTGGTCCCTCCCATCCAGACACACTTTCTTCAGGGCTCACTCATTCCCACCCTCTTATAGCCCTACCAACCTTCTACTTCCTTCCTTCTTGCCCAGACTTCAAGCAATCACCCCCCTTTGCCTGTGTCTTGAACACAGCGACTAGTAGAGAGGATGGGGAGGAGGGTAGGTAGAGTCTTTTGCTGCCACTTTAACTCAAGTGTTGGCCTGCCAGTGCAATGCAAGGAATCAGGCATTTTGGGTTCCCATCAATATGGAGACACTCACTGCTTAAAACCCTATGCCTGGGTGTATATTGCTGGCCTGTATTGGGAGGGGCCCAGGGCCTGCTGAGGGAAGTCCTGAGCAGCAGTACTTGGGTGAACTTCTTAAATGGTCTTCCCCAGGGAAGAGTGAGCAAAAGCTGAGGGGAGGAGAATCTGGGATAGAGCCCCCAAGGAAATGGGTCTTGTGACAGGAAGTGCATCTGTCAGGTTCTATCTCTGGTGGACCTTGTGTTTGCATGAGCGGATGACAGCCTAGTGCCCCAGGAATCATTCTCTCTCCCTCTCTGCTCCCAGCCTCAGTGCACACAGACCTGTCACAAGAAAAGACAGTTTCAGACAGGGTGGGAGGACCAAATGCTGTCCTCCCACTCTCACCCTCCACCTGCCTGCTTTCTCTGCATCCACCGAATGTGTGTGCACACACACGTATGGATGAAGGAAGAGAACAATTTATGATGGGGTAGGCAGGTGGCAGGGTCAAATGCTAGGAGCGGAAGGGAGCCCAGGCAGGAGGGAGGGAGTGCACAGAAGGCACAGGATGTGGTCTGTGAGAGAATGCGCTGCACTTCTCCTTTGTGAAAGTGGCCCCTCCTCCCATCTCAGGAGCCATCCTGCTATCAGGCACCAGGAATGAAGTCCAAGGGATATCAGGGGCCTATGCCATAGGTAACATGCATGGAAAACACTGTTTCAGAAAGAGCTGGGAAAGCAGAAGTTCAAACTAACTCCGGCATGAGTGGTGAAGCTTTCAGTCTGGGTTGGAGGGCAGGGTATGGGCAATACTGTGTTTTTGTCACTTCCCCTTTCCACCCCAAGCTACAGGCACCCTGCTTGAGAAGAGGGGACAGAAAAGAGAGTTCTGAACAAGATAGTCCCCACGTGGCCTAGAATCTGGGCCCTGAAAGTTCTGAGAATTCCTGCATGGAGAGCAGGGCCAAGGGGGTTCTCAGAAAGCTGAGATTTCCCCGCTTCACCACATCAGCTCACTCACAAGGGAACTGGCTGCACCCTGAGCCAGAATGCCGGGGGAGGAGGCTGGGAGGGGGAAGAGCTAGGAGGATCAGGGAGTTCTTGGTAGTTTTCCCCAGGAGTCCACTCACTGAGACAGAGTCCTAAGGAAGCAAAGAATAACATTTGGTCTTTGTCAAAAAACAAGCAAGGGGGAGGGGAAAGAGAACAGACATTGAGCGTCGCACAGCTGCTGAGGTCAATCTGGAGCATGGGGGTGAGGAGACTCAGGGAGACAGAGAGGATGGCTCCTGGGGCTCACCCATTCCCTGAACTCACTCACTGCGTAGTGGGCAAGTTAGTTTACCCAGCAACCCAGGAAAGGTGGAAAGGTTTCAACTGGTTCTCCCCGGGACAGTGGGAGAGAGTGCGTTCGTGCCCACTTGAGTGTTTGCAGGTGAGCAGGCACCTGCCAGGGGAGAAATGCAGTCCAAGGGCATTGTCAACAGGACACTCTCATCCAGTCCCAAGTCCCACCCTGGGCTACGCTGGGGTGTGGCTTCGGGAATGCAGTCCTCCTCCCTTGTTCCAACCCCTACACACACACACACACACACACACACACACACACACACAGGTGCCAGCCCAAGGTCACAGGTCATCTCCAGAGCAGCTGAGGCCTGATTCACCTGTCACAGTGGAGTCCCCCAAAGCCCACCATCAACAGACTCCAGGGTGGAGGAAGCATGACCAGAGGGATCCTGCGGATGAGGAGTGGAAGGATAGTCAGACAGTGTGTAGGTTTCCAGCATTCCTAGCAAGGAGATACGATTTCCTTCCTTTGAGCAATTGCCTCAAGTCTCTCCCCCTGGGGAAAGCAGAAACAGAAATGGGAATTCTAGAGTCCCTATGAGGTCACGGGCTCCATAGTGACCTCACACACGCAGGAAGGAAAAGGAGTGTCAGATAAGGGGATCAGGAATAAGGAGGAAGAATTGGGGAGCAAAGGGGAGATGAAAGATTTGCTTCTTTCCTACAGGCTGGCTGGGTGGAGAGTGGAGAGGGCCTGGGACCTTAGAGGGCGGGACTGCAGCAAAGCAAGCAGAAACATTGCGTTGTTAGGGGCAGATCCATGGGAAGGAGGCCCTAAGTCGGCTCGGATCTCGGTGGTACGGGGACAGAGTTGCAGACGACGTGGAGGAAGAGAAAGGAGTCATTAGAGGAGTTCATGGGGGCTCCTTTATGGAACGATCAGAAGTTGAAAGAAACAGACAAATAAGCCAACCAGGTAAGAGGAGGGACCGTTCCACAGGTGCGCCAATATGCAAATCAAGAGAAGGGGGGGCGGGGTGGAAAGGGGATCACAACATTCGGCCAGGAACGCTGGGCTTTCCAAGAAAACGAGAAACGCGTTCATTGTCTGGTGGTTCTTCAGGCGGGAGGGGGTGATAGCAGACGTATGCCAACCAGCGGGTCGAGAACGCCGACAGCCGAGTGGAGTGCCAGCCTCCTCGGCCGCAGAGAAGCGAACAGGGGGGCGGGGCGATGCAAATGAGGGTCCCGGCTGGGCTCCGGACCGGGTGCACTCACCGGCCTGGGTGATGTCTGACAGGTCGTAGCTGCGGGCCGCGCCCCGGGGGAAGTGCTTCAAGCGCCGGTTAGACAGGTTCAGGGTCCCGGTAGCCACGGCCTCCTCGAGGGCCCGCTCTGCACTGCGGCTCCCAGGCAGACCCAGAGATCCTGGAACGGAGGTCGTGGCCGCCGCCTCCTCACCCCCGGCGGCAAATGAGGCCGCGATCGCCGCCGCCATCCGCTCCGGGCGGCTACCGTTGCCTGACTGACGGGACCGGCCGTCCCTTTCCCCCCTCCCCTCCTTGGAGCCGCCGTAGTTACTTCAAGGGGGAGGAAGTGGGACCAGAGATCCGATGGACCAATCGCGGTCCCTGGCATCGGAAGTGGCTAATCAGAACCCGCCGCGGGGGCGGAGACTCCGGCGCAGGAGTGAGGCGAGAGAAGGGAGGAGGACTAGAATGGAACTCTCGCCAACGGCTGACGCTTCAGCCGGGCTCACCCCGTGCAGCCGCATCCAATCACACTGCTGAGGCTGGAGAGAGAGCCAATCATATTCAACCAGGAGGTGGGAACGCCGGCGCTCAACTGAAAGGGATAGGGACCGAGAGACCGCCAGCCCCAGTCCTCTTCTAATGAAAGCCAATCGTAAGCCAGATACAGGCGAGTGACTGTCGAGGAGGCCAATTAGATTCTCTGGAGGGAACCTGGTCCGACCTCTTCTCTGAGGGACGACTCTACCTACCAGTAGCATGGGCGAGAAGGCGGTCCCTTCGCTAAGGAGGCGGGTGAGCTAGAACTTTAGAACCGAGGTAAAAAAATGTGAGCGCTGCGCGCGGGTTGGACGGAGGGCATTTCAGGGGCAGGAGTGGTGCGTGCGAGCTGTAGGAGTCAAGGAGCGAGCAGCTCCGAGGGCGTGAGGTAGCCGGGAGAGTGATAGGCGACCAGTGCGCAGGGGGTCGTCGCAGCCTGAACGACTGTGAAGGCCGTTCCGGCTGCGGCGGCTGAGGCCTTGCGACGGTCAGTGTGGAGCCCGGGGTGGGGGGAGGCTTCCCACAGCCTGAAGATGCCCAGCCCAGCTCCTGGAGGGAGGGGTCCAGGCGCCGAGAAAGCCTCGAGAGCTGCCGCCCCGCCAGCCAGCCCGGCCAGAGGAGCGCGCCGGGTCAGGAATGGGGAGACAGGACTGGGGGTTTAGGCTGGAAGGGACCGCCTCTCATCCAGGAGTCCTCCATCCGTTGTACAACTGTGGAAACGGAGGCGGAGCAAGCGGCAAAGTGCTGACAGCTTGCGCCAGAACCCCAGGCTCCCCACTGCAGCAGCTTTTACGGTCCCTCGCCCTCATTGCCGCCTGGGGTGACGTATAGCGAATAAAGGGGATCCGGAAATGAGAGAAAGCTGGCCGTGCTTCTGTCCGCTGAGAGACCTGGCATCCCTTCAGATGCCTTGGCGGCCTAAGTAGTCCACTGTAGTATGGTAATAGTTGCCTCACCACCCCTAAGTCCCTTCTCAGATGCTGACATTCCGAAACATTTATTGAATGATTAAAACTTCATCTTAGGTAACCCAGGCCAGCTGTTTACTAAGTCACCGTGAGTATGGAGTTTGATTGGATGGGTGACGACGGGCTGTCCGCCCAGTAAACCAAGTCTGTAATACCGAGCAGCTCAGGGCTGGCTGACCAGGACTGGATTCCTTTGAGCCCCTGGAAGAGCCAGCGGCTACTTGGATTTATTGGTGCGGGTCTGTCCTCCCTGTACAGACACAACCCCGATTCCTGCTTCTCATAAATATCCCTCCCCACCCCAAGACTAAGTCTTAGACTCTGGGAAATACCCTACGCTTTCAGAGTAAATCTAACCCTTTCTTCTGCCATAATAGGTTGCCCTTCATTCATGCAGTAATGTTGCTGACCCGGGAAAGCAGTGTGCTTTTGGATCTGTATTTTTCATGAGACCTTAAAGGGTCTGTGCTGACTTGCACTGACTTTCATCTGATGCATGCTTTTGTGAGATAGATGGTCATCAGCAGAGTCACCTTCCTCCTCACCTGGAAAACAGTTTATACTTTTTGGGGGAGATTGGCGGGCGATGTTATACTCTTGAGCTACAAATCCTCTGGAGGCCCTGGCCTGCAGAGATATGAAGAATTCACCAGTATTTCTCTATAGTAGTTAGTGCTAAAAGGGCCTCAAGTGGAAAAATCTCCCACTACTCCCTGAAAGTAAAGGCATCATCTACCAGGAGTTCACATTGTATTTCTCCCGTAAAATGCATATCCCGTGAGCCATTGGGTTGCTAGAGCTGAGCTAGAACTGAGGAGCTAAGACAGAAAATCCCTGCCAAGGTTGGGGAAAACAGGTCACAGTAGCCAGGCAGTGAGGTCACAGAGAGGTTTGTTTGCCCCAGACTCCATGGGGGAGGGGCCTAGGAGGCAGAGGGGCCCTAGAGGTCCCCCAAGCCCAGGAAGGGGACATGGTGTGGGGAAGGCAGCAGGGACAGGGCCCAAGACAAGTGCCAAGGGGCCTGGAGACATGAGGACAGGAGCAGGGGGAGAGCAGTCAAGATGGTGAGGAGAAGCTAGAGACAGAAGCTGCAAAAATTCACGGGGGCTGTGAGGATAAGAGGAGGGGCTTGGGGAGCGTCAAGAGAAGGGCAAGAACAGGTCAGCAAGAAATTAATAAAAACAGGCTGAGAGAAGGAAAATAAAAAGGCATGATCCTCATGGAACCCCTGTGCTCCCCTTCCTTTTTGGGTAGGTGAAGCGGAGCTGCCCTTCATGTGGCCCAGAGCCTGGGGGTGAAGAGAAGAAGGGAAGAGGGAACCCTGTTTCTGTTCAGTTGTTCCCCCCAGAGCTGGTGAGTCCTTGAGGAGGGGGAGGTATTAAGAATACAGGACTGCCAGTCCACTGAGGGGCCCCCAATGACCCCTGCTTTCTCCCTCCTGCCCCTCAGGTGGAACATATCATCTCATTTCTCCCAGTCAGAGATGTAGTTGCCCTAGGCCAGACCTGCCACTACTTCCATGAAGTGTGCGATGCTGAGGGCGTGTGGAGACGCATCTGTCGCAAGCTCAGTCCTCGCCTACGAGAGCAGGGTTCTGGAGTCCGTCCCTGGAAGAGAGCTGCCATTCTTAACTGTACACCTTCCCCAGAACCTGTACTTCTCTTTGCCTCTGACCTATCTTATTCTGGGATTTCTCCTGCTCCATAGAGTTGCCTGATGACCTCAGCATTCCCAGCCAGTCTTCCAGCCATCTTTTTAAAAGAAACTTGTTAGATTCAGACATGCCATTGAGTACTTCAAATCTCTAGAACCACCTTCTGATAGATGTCCCACCCAGAGCCCCCATTACTAATATCCCTGCCATGTTTCCTTCCATATTCACACTCTTCCAAAGCTTACCCGAGAGACATCTTCCACTCCCCACACCGCAAGCTTCCCTTCCTGTAAACCAGGGTTTCTCAACCTTGTCACACTACTGAGGTTTGGGACCAAATAATTCTTTTCTAAAAAGATACGTTTTTATTGATTTTTTAAAAAGAGAGGATGGGAGAGGGAGAGAGAGAGAGATATTGATGAGCTGCCTCCTACATATCCCCACTGTGGATTGAGCCTAAAATCTGGGCATGTGCTCTGACTTGGAATCCAACTGTGATCTCTGGGTGCATGGGGTGACAACCAACTGAGCCAGACTGGCCAGGGCCCAAGTAGTTCTTTGAAGTGGGGCAAGATCCTGTGCATTAAAGACTGTTTAGCAGTGCCCTTGGGCGCTACCCGAGAGATGCCAGTAGCACCTCCCCCAGTTGTGACAACCAATGTCCCCTGAGGGATAAATTCTCCCTCAGACTGAGAAACATGCTCTAAACCCCCTTCCTTTCCAGGGAGTCCCTATCCACTTCATCTCACATAGTAGAGATTAAGGGAGATCTGGATAGCAGATCCAGAGTTAAGGGTGAGGGAGAGTTACTGGTCTTTCTGGGTCATTCTTTTTCACTCCTCTTTCTTCCTCCTCTCATTCTTTTCTGTGTATTTATTATATGTTCCTTGATGTCTCCTGTTTCTCATAAATATCCTCCCCCACACCAAGACTATGTCTTAGACTCTGGGAAATATCCTAAGCTTTCAGAGTAAATCCTCTTAATGCTATGCAAGTTTGGATCAAAGAAGTGCTCATTTAGAAGCATGTTTATGGCCCTGGGCTGAGGTGGGCCAGAAGACTAACATTCAGTCATTGGGTATAATTAAGGATATCCTCTAAGCTCTCCATGTGTCCTTTAGAAGGGGTACATTTCCCAGTCCTGGGGATGGGAAGGAGCTAAATAGCAGGATATCTGAGAAATCTTGTTTGCCCCAGCTCTGATTCATCTCCCTTGTGTCATCCCAATCCCTTGAATCTTCCATATCCTTCCCTTCTCCAGACACGAAAGGCCTGTATTTCCAGGCATTTGGGGGCCGCCGCCGCTGTCTCAGTAAGAGTGTAGCCCCTCTGCTAGCTCATGGCTACCGCCGCTTCTTGCCCACCAAGGATCACATCTTCATTCTTGACTATGCGGGGACCCTCTTCTTCCTCAAAAATGCCCTGGTCTCCTCCACTCTTGGCCAGATCCAGTGGAAGCGAGCCTGCCGCTATGTTGTTTTGTGTCGAGGAGCCAAGGATGTGAGTAGCAGAACTTTGGCAGCTAAGAACCCACCCAACCTCCAGGGACCCAGAGCCCACATCAGAATTGAGGTGTCCTCCTCAGGACAGCTGCCTTCCCATACCAGCAACTGGAAAACAAGTCCCCATTTCCCAGCTCCGTACCCAAGTATCTCATCTCCTGCCCCAGCTTCATTCTGCTCCAAGCTCTAGATCCCAGACACCTTTGTCTTTTCCTACAGTTTGCCTCAGACCCAAGATGTGACACAGTTTACCGTAAATACCTCTATGTGTTGGCCACTCGAGAGCAGCTGGAAGTGGTAGGCACAACAGGCAGCCGGGCCTGCGACTGTGTGGAGGTCTATCTGCAGTCTAGTGGGCAGCGGGTCTTCAAAATGACTTTCCACCACTCCATGAGCTTCAAACAGATCGTGCTGGTTGGTCAGGAGACGCAGCGGGCTCTCCTGCTCCTCACAGGTGTGGCTTTGAGCAGTAGTTTACAAATTGTTTTCTGAAGATTCTTCAAGACCTGCTGCAGGGGATGGGGAGGGAGTCCTCTTACACAGCATTCTGAATGCCATCTCCAACCAAATAGCTCTGCTTTTGTCTGTCTCCTACTCTAAAATTTTGCATATTTCATATATGCAAAGGGCCCTGCTTTAAATTCTAATCTCCCCAACCTCCAGACCAGGCACCTCACCTTATAACCTATACTGCCTCCCTATACCTAACCACACTTCAGACTTCTTAGTGCTATGTAAGGCCCTAAATCCCCAAACATCATTCCCAACATTCAGATTATATTCTGCCAAATCTACTAGGTTTTCTCTCCATTCATTTCTCACACTGAAAAGGACTTCCCTGATTTATTTTTGGTGGTAAGAGGCTGGAATCTGGGAAACTTGAGACCACTCTTTCTTATTTCATCTCTACCCTTTTTCTTTCACCCCACTATAAGATAGTAATGTTTCATCCTGTATGGCTTAGGGCAGGGGTCCTCAAACTTTTTAAACAAGGGGCCAGTTCACTGTCCCTCAGACCGTTGGAGGGCCGGACTATAGTTTAAAAAAACTATGAACAAATTCCTATGCACACTGCACATAATTTATTCTAAGCAGGACAGGCAGCGGTGGCAAAAACACCCGCATGTGGCCCGCAGGCCGTAGTTTGAGGATGCCTGGCTTAGGGGCCTATTGCGAAGTTAATGTGGATATTGGAGGGTTCCTTCTCCCACATAATTGTCTGCTTACCCCAATCTCAGAGGAAGGAAAGATCTACTCTTTGGTAGTGAATGAAACCCAGCTGGACCAGCCACGCTCCTACACAGTTCAGCTGGCCCTGAGGAAGGTGTCCCGTTGCCTGCCTCACCTGCGTGTGGCCTGCATGGCTTCCAACCAGAGCAGTACTCTATACATTACGGGTAAGAACCACCTCCCTTTTGCTCTATGCCCTAGCCTTGGACAGATCTTCCAGATACCCGCAATCATTATTCCAGCTCCTGTGGTGGACCCCTAGGGCATCCTAGTAAAAAGATGTCATTTAAATTCCCCGACATCATAGCTGGTGAATTCTAGTGGGTGTGAGACTCCCTGGATCTTGTAGTTTTCACCCCAGTTGGGGCCTTATCCCTAGGAAATGGGTGCCCAAAGCTGCTGAGCTGAGGGCACCCGACCCCCCAGATGAGGGGGGAGTGTATTTTGAGGTGCACACCCCAGGGGTGTATCGTGATCTCTTTGGGACCCTTCAAGCCTTTGACCCCCTGGACCAGCAGATGCCACTTGCTCTCTCACTACCTGCCAAGGTAGGATCTTGGAGGGATGGGGCAGATCATTACAGGAGGGAGTTTAGGGGTTAAAAGGTTATGAAGGTCTGAAATATGAGCAGGAATCAAATGATTGATCAGGGAGGGACCGGGGACCCAGAGAGATGGGTGACATAGAGGGCAAGACCAAAAGAGAGCCAGGTTAGTGGCTGGGAGGTTTTGGAGTCAGAGTTCCTCTGGAGGGAACTGAATGTCCACCTCCCCTTTTCTGTCTTACCTCCTAGATCCTATTCTGTGCTCTTGGCTACAATCACCTTGGCTTGGTGGATGAATTTGGCCGAATCTTTATGCAGGGAAATAACAGATATGGGCAGCTGGGAACAGGGGACAAAATGGACCGAGGGGAACCCACACAGGTGAGACTGTTTCCCAGCAATTCTAATCCTGACCCCCTTCTTTCAATTCCCTGACCTCTCTGGATCTCTCCACTTCTCTAATTTCCATAGAATCCACTTTCTATGCCCTAGGAGGTTGAGCCAACCAGTGTGTAATGCCCATCATATTTTGCATGTCTTATCCAGGGTTGACACTATGAAGTTTGTTCTGTGCAGTGCATGCTGTAAGTGTAAGAGGAATTTAGTGAAGCAGGGAGACCTGGGTGGGCTGGAGTAACAAGAAAAGGTGAGATGTGAACAGGGCCTAGTGGTCAGAAAGGATTCAGGTGGGACTAGGGAAAGGTACCTGTGTAATAGGGGTGAGGACAAAGCTTACACATAACTGGGGCAGTGAGAAGGCTGGCCTGACCCAAGGAGGGAGGGTGTTTTGTAGACAGTCGGATATGAGGTGGTGTATAAGTGGGTGTGAGCTTGGAGAGGTATAGGTGTGGGAAAGAGTCATTTCGGGTCACAGAGCAACCACACGGGTGATTGAGAACAGGTCACCTGGCCAGAGTGCACAGGAGACTGACAGTGAGAGGCCCGCTGGGAGGCTGTTGAGTGACAGGAGCGTTTAAGACAAGGGCCTGGGGCTGGTAGAGTGAGAATAGAAAGGAGATATTGAGATTATGAGGTATTTTAAAAGAAAATGAACAGGCCCTGGGAACTAATTAGATGTGAACAGAAGAGTATAGGACAAAGGTGGCTCTGGCAATAGTTCCCTTGAAGAAAAATGGTATCAGCAACAAACATGTCAATTGGAAGGGGACACTGCTTTGAATAAAGAACATAAATTTGGACTTTCTTGCAGTGACAGTAGGACAGAAAAGTGGAAATATCTCACTGGCAGTTTGGTTCCAAATTGGAAAAAAAGTTGAAATGACAAAAGTAGAGATAGAGGAGTAAATGTGGGTAGGAGTCACCACTGTAGGCAGAGGGAATGAAAAAGTTGTCACTGACACAGGAGGCATGCCCTGTTCCAGAAGCCATAGGCACAGGAATTTTCGAACAGGAAGAAGTGATTAATGGTGACAGTGATAATGTAGGAATATACTTTACTGACATGGAAAGATGGTCATTGCCATATTTTTAAGTGAAAAAAAAAATGTGTGAAATGGTTTACATAGTATGATCCCATTTTTGTTTAAAAAGACAATTTACACATACAGTTGACCTTTGAACAACACAGGGGTTAGAGATACCATCCACCATGCAGTCAAAAATCTGCATGTAACTTAAGTTGGCCCTCCACATATTTAGATTCCCAATTAAAAATACAGTAGACCCTGGACGGTGTTACTCAGTGGTTCAGCATGGACCTATGAACCAGGAGGTCATGGTTAGATTCCGAGTCTGCACATGCCCAGGTGGTGGGGCGTGCAGGCGGCAGCTGATTAATGATTCTCATCGTTGACTTTCCTATCATTCTATCCCTCTCCCTTCCTCTCTGAAATAAATTTTAAAAAATATTTTTTTTAATTTATTGATTTTTCACAGAGAGGAAGAGAGAGAGATAGTTAGAGACATCGATAAGAGAGAAACATCGATCAGCCGTCTCCTGCACACTCCCAACTGGGGATGTGCCCACAACCAAGGTACATGCCCTTGACCGGAATCAAACCCGGGACCCCTCAGTCCGCAAGCCGACACTCCATCCACTGAGCCAAACCGGTCAGGGCTAAAAAATATTTTAAAACTGTTTTAAAAAATACAGTAGACCCTCACACAACATATGTTTGATCTGTACAGGCCTATGCATAAGTGGCCTGCACTTTAAGTCTAGGTAAAAGTGAACCTGTGCAGCTCTGACTGGTTTGGCTCAGAGGATAGAGCATTGGCCTGGGAACTGAAGGGTCCCGGGTTCAGTTCTGGTCAAGGGTATGTGCCTTGGTTGCGGGCACATCCCCATTGGTGGTGGGGGGGGGGCGGGGTGCAGGAGGCAGCTGATCAATGTTTCTCTCTCATCGATGTTTCTAACTCTCTACCCCTCTCCCTTCCTCTCTGTAAAAATCAATAAAATATATTTTTCTAAAAAAAGAGGACCTGTGCAGTTTAAACCTGTGTGGTTCAAGGATCAACTGCATACATTTGTATAGGCAGCAGTGAAGAAGATCCAGCAAGAGATTAATAGTGGGTGGTGGGATTTCCAGTGGTCTTTAAATTAATTTTTGCTTGCCAATATCTTACAGTGTTTCTATAATGACCATAAATTACTTAACCATGTTTTCAAAACAAAAACGCTCACATTTTCAAGAGAAAACATGCAGGAGAGGCCCTGGGATTTGGCAGCCAGCAGGTCAAGTGCTTTTGGAAAACATGTCAGTAGCATAGTAGGGAGAAAAGCCAGATCACAAAAAAGATTCAGGAAAGACTGGCTGTAATGAGAACAAGAATGTGGTCAACCTCAGAATGGTCATGTAACCAGTTCTTCTGCCTAAAAAACAGAGAGGAAGCATAAGAAATCAGGAAGAAATATTTTTAAATAGCCATTTGAAAAAATAATATGAAAAACTGAAAATATTAGAGAGAAGGTAGGACTACAAGGAAGGAAATTCCTTTCTGGGGGCTAACCTAGAATTGCAAAAAGAGGTTGGGTCTTTAAGCCTTGGGAAGATATTCCCCATCCTGAGGCTGGAAAGCTGAATGAGAGGTTGGACTGGCTGAAGTCTCTGGTGTCAGAATGAGAGAACAGACAGCAGGCCCTGGCCTCAGGCAAATAACCTATATTCTGGGAAGCAAAGATGAGAAACCAACAGAAGTGCTAGAGCCCATTGATCAGACTGGGGCTTCAAGAGAACCAAGGAGGGAGAGATTGCTGCTGGTCTTCATTCAGCTGGAAGACCTCCTGGGGAAGGTGTGCTGGATCCCATTTCTTCCCTCTCACCCCTAGATCCTGCCCTGAGCCTTCTCTGACCTAGGTCCCCAGTCTCTTGGTGTATCCCCCTTAGGGATCCTGGCCCTGTATCCTCAGGTGTATTATCTGCAACACCCCATTGCCCTGTGGTGTGGCCTCAACCACTCCCTGGTGCTGAGCCAGGGTTTGGACTTCAGCAAGGAGCTGCTGGGCTGCGGCTGTGGGGCTGGAGGCCGCCTCCCCGGCTGGCCTAAAGGGAGCGCCTCCTTCGTCAAACTCCATGTCAAGGTCAGAGCAGGGTCAGGCGAATGGGCAACCAGGGAGGGCAGGTAGTCCACAGGATTCTGGCTGTGGCTACTGCGGGGTTCCAAGGGCCCCGTTTCCCCAATACCACCCACCTCCCTTTTCTGCCAGGCACCATGGCTCCTGGCTCTCCCTTAGCAGATCCTGCTGGTGCTCTCTGACCTCACACAACCTTGGGGTTCAGTCAGCCAGCTCACTTGATGGCTCAGGGCTGGTCTGAGGGGGAGGGACACAACAGCTGGGGCTTCGTGGGAACCCCTCAGTAGAGGCCCCCCTCAGCCATGCCCCTTCTCTCTGCCAAGGTCCCTTTGTGTGCCTGTTCCCTCTGCTCCACCAGAGAGTGTCTCTACATGCTGTCCAGCCATGACATTGAGCAGCATCCCGCCTACCGAGACCTACCAGCCAGCAAGGTGGTGGGGACTCCTGAACCCAGTCCAGGGTCCGGAGTACTCCAGGACCCTGGGGGGACAGCTTGGGCCTGTAAGGAGTACCTCAGCCAGATCTACAGTTGCTCCACGTTGCAGGACCGCATGGATAAGATGAAGGAGATAGTGGGCTGGATGCCTTTGCTGGCTGCACAGAAGGATTTCTTTTGGGAGGCTCTGGACATGCTACAGAAGGCTGCTGGAGGGGTTGGACAAGGCCCCCCAACACCTGAGAGCTGACCCCCCCCCTCTGTTAGTCTCACTCCTGGAGGAAGGGTCTGGCTCTGGGCCAAAGGCTAAGGAGAGATGGAATGGTAGCAATGCACACTGTGCATGGGAAGGGGGATACAGTGGGGTGGGGACTGCTGGACATGCCAGGGTGGGGAGGGAACTGTTTTGTAAAATGTTCGGGGGGCTGCCCAGGAGGGGCCTCCAATCTTACTATCATGGACAAGAGATTTGATGGACAAATAGAATAAAAGGCTGAAGTGAGGCCTAGTTTGGGACCTTGGAGCCTGGGAGGACAATGGGGCACGGAATGGGGGACCCGATGCCTAGCTCAGTGGGTAAGGGAGGGCAGGAGCATAGACGGGCAGGCAGAGCAGCAGCTGCTCAAGCACCTTCAGCTTGCTTTCCCCTTCCACTCCCAAGACCTGACCCAATCTTCTTGACAGGAAATCCTAGCCCTGCCTTCTGAAACAACATATGCCAGCGGTCGCCAAGCTTTCGGGCCTCACAGACCACCAGTGGTCCTAGGCTATTTGGTGTCCCCCACTGGATCCTCTTATTCCCATCCTGAAGAAGTCCTTTCTGACTTGGGACAGTTTTCTATCCCTTTTCCTTCATCCCTGTGAAGTCAGCCTCCCTCCTCTCTGCTTTCTGTTTACCTTCCAGACCTGATCTTATGTGTCCTTTCCCCCTACTTTTTACTCTATTCTCCTCTTCCTGCAGAAGGGAGACACTCCCTTTATCCACATGCCGTGCCTCCCTTCCCCGTTCCTGTACCTCCAGATAATTTGGGAGAAAATGGGTGAGCAGAATTCTTTTCTCCTTGGCCTACTCTGGCCTGAGGATAGAAGATAGTGGAAATTTGAAGTGGAAAGTAAGTTGGAGCAGGTGGTGGTCAGAAAGGGGGTGAATGCTTAAAGGTTGGGAGTCCAGGAAAGGACTTTCTCTGGGTGCGAAGGAAGCAGCAATGGAGAGGATCATGAGTGGGCTGGAGTCCTGGGGAGGGACTAGAGGCTCTGCTCACAAGATGCTTGGGCACTGGACAGAACGGGCTTCCAGATGACATTACTTGATGCCTAGGTTATGGCTGAGGTCCTGATGCTCCCTCAGCCCTTCATTGCTCCTCCCACTACTTAAGTCAATATTTATGTGTCCTGTACCTAGAGAGGCCTCTGGACTCACACTGTCCCAGTTCCTCTCTCCCTGTCCCGCCTTCCCCACCGCCCTCCTCACTGGCCAGTCCCCACGCCCACACACCCGAGGCTGCCTCATCTGGCACCAATTATCCCTGCTGCCGCCGCCGCTGCTGCTGCTGCTGCTGCTGCTTCTGCTGCTAAACTCAGCTGCTGCCTCTGTCTTGAGGACCCCAGCCATGCTGCCTGCTCCCACAGCCTCCCTCTTGTGGGGGCTCCTCACTGCCTGGACCCTGCTGCCTTTCGCCCAGGGCCAGACCCCCAACTATACCAGGTAGGTCTCTTGGCACCTTCTAGTTAGCTTGAGTGAGCTTCAAAAGACAGTTCCTGAGGGGTTATGCCTGTGGATCTTGTGGATTCTTTTTCTAACACATCACCCCCAAGATCTCCCAGTTTCTACTCTTCTCTGGTCCCCAGGTCTATCCTCCCTGCTATAAGACCACTGTCTCCTGTAGGTCACCACTGCTCCCCATTTCCTCAACCTCTGTCCTCTTCCTTCTAAGTCTCCCCATTCACTCCATGGAACCTGAGAAAGCCAAGAACTTGAACTTGCTTGATAGCTGGACATCTGGATTCCAAAAAGGCAGTTAGAGATTATAGGGGAAAGCAGGGCAACAAGTGGGAAACTTGGGGTCAGATACTGAAGTAGTTAGCTGCAACGGAAGTAAAGAAAAGGTTGAGAAGTCAGGGAGCCTGGTCTCCAGGTTCAATTTTTAAAATATATATATATATATTTTATTGATTTTTTTTTTTACAGAGAGGAAGGGAGAGGGATAGAGAGTTAGAAACATCGATGAGAGAGAAACATCGATCAGCTGCCTCCTAGGGGATGTGCCCGCAACCAAGATACATGCCCTTGACTGGAATTGAACCTGGGACCCTTCAGTCCACAGGCTGATGCTCTATCCACTGAGCCAAACTGGTTAGGGCTCCAGGTTCGATTTGAGGGGCATCTATGCTGCTGCTTGCTCAGCTCCCCGCCCCCTCCCCCGCACAGCCTCGTGGCGTGGCTGTGTCTACATCTGGAAGTCGTTAGGCAGCTGCTGTGGACTGCTTGGCAGTACGAAGTGGAGAGAGTAAGAAGGGGGGCTGAGGAGCATTCCGGGAATTCCTTTTGTGTTGGGGGTGGGGACTGGGGATTGGAGGCATAGCTAAGTTGCTGGCCCTTTTTCCTGATCCTCTACTATTTCCCACCTCAAGTTCATCTTGGCTGGCTGATCCCTTAGGCCTTTCTCCCTCATCCTCAGGTTTCCCTATCCTCATTACCCTATCCCAGTCTGTCCACTACTCCCCCACCCATGGCTGACTCCTCTTCTATACTCCAGACCTGTGTTCCTGTGTGGAGGGGATGTGACTGGGGAATCAGGTTACGTGGCAAGTGAGAGTTTTCCCAACCTCTACCCGCCCAACAAGGAGTGCATCTGGACAATAACGGTGAGAAGGCCCTCTGGCCACTACCCTTTGTCAGTCTCCAAGGCCGGGGTCCAGGCAGTCAAAGGCCCTCCGCCAGCATTACTATTACTCCCTGGGGAAGTCCAAGACCCTCCCCTCTGGTCACTGATCCATCAGTGTCCACAGTAATACGTGGCAAGTGTCCTCACTCTTAACCCTTAATTCAATGCCTGCTACTCCATTCCCAATCTCATTCCTGCCCCCTGTAAATCTCTCCATAGACCTCAAGTCTTGTTCCCTGCACAAGCCACAAGCCTGATGCAGAGCCCAGGCCCTCTGCTCTGCACCCTGTTGGGGTTCCTTCATGTTCAGGCCCAAGTTTCTCTAGGAAATGCTTGGGGAAAGGGAAGTACCCTTTGCCCGGGTTGTGTATGACCTGACTTTGCAGTCCCCACCCCTGTCTTTGCAATCAGGTCCCTGAAGGCCAGACTGTGTCCCTCTCCTTCCGAGTTTTTGACCTGGAGCTACACCCTGCCTGCCGTTATGATGCTCTGGAGGTCTTTGCTGGGTCTGGAACCTCAGGCCAGCGGCTCGGACGCTTCTGTGGGACCTTCCGGCCAGCACCCATAGTGGCCCCAGGCAACCAGGTGACCCTGAAGATGACGGCAGATGAGGGTACAGGAGGACGAGGCTTCCTGCTCTGGTACAGCGGGAGGGCCACCTCGAGCACTGGTGAGAGGTCCCTCACCTTCTCCTTCCCCTTCTGGTCCCACCCTGGCAAGGCCCCGCCCTCAGCCTTAACCTTCACCCCAATATCCTAGGTCCCCATTGCCTCCCTTTCCCGTTTTCCTCACTAACTGCCCCTCCAGTCCTTCCTCCCCATCTTCTCTCCCCTCTCCCGCTCCCGCCACCCACGTTTTCCAGGCCCCACCCCAGGCGCGAGGCGGAAATGGGTCACCGACCCGCGGGTGGAATGGGCGGCCTGGGGTTACTGGGACGGTGAGTAACTGCCCGCCCCCGTCCGCAATCGGGCTCCCTCTGACTGGCGTGAGGGGGCACCCCTGGGAAAGGGGACCAGGTTCCTCCGACCCAGAGCCCCCTACACCCAGCCCGGGGCTCCCGATTGCGGTCCCATCACCTCCTCCTGGCGGCATAAGTCTCCCCTAAAATATTTAAGATCTCCCAAAGGGGCTTATGCCCCAATTTGAGGGGACCCTCACAGTGTGGGAACTCTCGAGCCTGCAAAGGGGACTTCTCTGCCAAGTAGAGGAGATGGGATCTAACAGGGGAAGAGGAACGGTGTGGCAGCGGGTCAGGGGGAGGGGCAATAAGGGGCGTGTCCAACCAATTCCTCCTCCCCCTTCCACCACCTGCCTGGGTGCCCGGAGGTTCTGCGCCTTGCTCTTCCTCTGCTAACCTACCCACCATTTCCTTCCCCTCTTCTCGCCCCTCATCCTGAGACCCCAGCATCTGACCTTCCTGCACGAACCCCCAGCCTAGAGCTTTTCTCAAGCTGACCGAAGGTCTCCACTACCCCCATCCCACTTCTCTGTCCCCTCCCCAGAGCACCAATTTTGTGGGGGGCGCCTGGAAAAGGCCCAGGGAACACTGACCACGCCCAACTGGCCCGAGTCTGATTACCCCCCGGGTATCAGCTGTTCCTGGCACATCATCGCGCCCCCAAACCAGGTACTGACCCCCCGCCCGGGCTGCCCTCCAGACCTAAGCAGTGTCTTCCAGCATGCAGCTAGCAAAGATTTATTAAACATCTACTATGTCCTAAGCACTGTGCTTGCGCTGGTGGGAAGCAAAAACAAACCCAACCTGCTTGCATGCAAACAAAATGTAAAATTATGCCTGTGATCAGTGAGGTATCTGATGCTGATAAACTTGGTGTGTATATGTGTGTGCGTGTGTGTATGTGTATGTGTATGTGTATGTGTATGTGTATGTGGTGATGGTGAGGTGGTGGAGATGGTGAGGGAGGTGGAGGAGCTGGATTTTAGGTCTATTCCTTGAGAATGAGCCTGGACTTGACCTTGCCCACCATGGGGGAGGACACCACTTCAGGATTCCTGTGTATATAATTCTCTGAACTGTGGTATGAATATATTAAGAGGAGGATGCAAAGGGGTACGGGAGGTAAGAAGAAGCTGCTATAAACATCCTCAAAGGAAGTGAGAGGTACCAAGCAGCCTCTGCCCTGTGCCCTGCCATCAGGTAATCTCGCTGACTTTTGGGAAGTTTGATGTGGAGCCAGACACGTACTGCCGCTATGACTCGGTCAGTGTGTTCAATGGAGCCGTGAGTGACGACGCCAAGAGGCTGGGGAAGTTCTGCGGAGACACAGCCCCGGGGTGAGGGGACAGGACCTGGGTGGGTGCAGGTCAGGGTCGTGTGTCCCTTCCCCCCCCCCCCCCCCCCCCCCCCCCCCCCCCAGTCAGCTCGCCGGCTGGTGTTGGGATGGGAGGGGCTTAGCTGAAGAGGCGGGATCTCAACCCATGAGCTCCAAACCAGTGGGTGGAGCATGTAGGGTACTAGGCCCTGCATCTGTCCTGTGGACCTTGTATACAGAGGCGATTTGGGGCCTAAGAAGTCGAGAAGCTAATGTAGCCAACTTGGGTAGAGGTGCAAACCCTCTTGACACCTCCCACAATGCCCCGCTGCCGCCTGCAGTCCCATCTCCTCCGAAGGGAATGAGCTCCTCGTCCAGTTCGTCTCGGACCTTAGCGTCACTGCCGATGGATTCTCAGCCTCCTACAGGACCCTGCCACGGGATTCAGCCAAAGAAGGGCCGGCTCAGAGCCCGGGAGAGGATGCCCGACCAGGTCCTCCGCTCCTCAGCCCGGGCCCCAAGCCAGGAGCCCCGCCCAAAGTCAAGCTGGAACTCCCACCTAAAGCCTCGCCTGAGGTCCAGGCAACCCCCGTGGGCCGTGGTGAGTCTGAGAAGGGGAAAGAAGAGGATGCAGATTTTGTTCATTCCTGGGCTCTCTCATTCGTTCATTTGTTCATTCAACACTTAATGGTATCACCTCTGTGTGGGAGCCCCTTACACATCCAGCGTGGTTCAGGTTTCCTGTTCAGGGTTCGAGTTCTAGAGGAAGCCGCACACAAAATGAAGAGAGAGAGACTAGAAGATAATCAATTTGGAATAATGGGGGACCAGGCGTGGAGTCTACCTCTAGTGGATATGACTGTCCACTGCTCTGATCTTGCTCAAAGCTTTTATTAAGGCAATGGGGAAAACAACCATATCCTTATCCTTAGGGCGGGAAATTCCAACAATAAAGAGGCAACAAGAATTTATATACTAGTAACAGGTGGAGGGCTGCTTTAACTATCAATGTCTCCATCTAAACTATGAGTGAATAGTTCCCGACTATTCAGAGCAATTAAGGTCGACCAGTCTTCAGGCGTATTTCTCTATCAGTGACAGTGACCGGTCTCCCACACCTCTGTGCTAATAATGGTTAGCACTGGGTACTGAGACACAAAGCTGTATGGAACTTGGAACAAGTTCAAATCAATGAGGCTGTTATGGGGAAAATAGTCCTTTCTACCTGCTAGGTAGGTCACCTTCCACAAAAAATGTTCCCCTCCTCCTCCTAGATGCACCTAGTGTCACCTGCCCAAAACAGTGCCGGCGGACAGGCACCTTGCAGAGCAACTTCTGTACCAGCAATCTGGGTAAGAAGCCTCATTCACATGCTCTGCTCTTCCAGATCTTCTACCTTCCCCTCCTGTCCTCAAAGTACCCTCCCCTTTCGGTTCTTGTCTCGTCCTGGCCTCCTGTCTCCTCACCTCTCACCTTCACTCTCCCACAGTGGTGACAGCAACAGTGAAGTCCATGGTTCGGGGCCCAGGGGAGGGCCTTACTGTCACTGTCAGTCTCATTGGTGCTTACAAAACTGGAGGCCTGGACCTGCCCTCTGCACCCACTGATACCTCCTTGAAGTTTTACGTGCCCTGCAAGCAGTGTCCCCCCATGAAGAAAGGTAACAGTGAGGTGGGGTAGAGGAGAAGGGTACTTGGCTTCATGGAAATGATAGAGGTAGTAGAATATAAGGGGCTCAGATGAGGAGGCACATCTTTAAGGTATATAACATGAGCTCTCAATCTCTTCCTTCCCTCTCCCAGGAGCCAGTTATCTGCTGATGGGCCAGGTGGAAGAGAACAGAGGTCCTATCCTTCCTCCAGATAGCTTTGTGGTTCTCTACCGGCCCAACCAGGATCAGATCCTCACCAATCTCAGCAAGAGGAGGTGCCCCTCCAAGCCTGTTCGGGCTGCTAGGTCCCAGGCCTGAAATCCAGGCCAGCCTTCGCCATTGGCCCTAGGGATCCATTTTTTATCCAAATAAATATTCCTTGACTGAGGAAGGAATCACATATCTATTTTTATGGTTTTGGTGCCCATCTTGGGGATTTCTTTTCATTTAATAAACTCAACAGACATTTATTATACAGAATCTTTTAAGAACCCAAGTTGGATCTTGTCACCCCTTTGCTAAAAACTCCCATATTCTCCACACACATGCAAACACACATACAATGGTAACTGTAGGTGCCCCCCCCCAATGTGTATATACACTTTGAATAATTATAAAGGCAGTGTTTATTAAAATACATTTCACTTTTTAAACTGAGCTATCAGCTTATAAAGTGTGTTTACATTTTTGGGGACACCCTGTCTTTAGAGATAATGGATATATTGAGTTTGATTGTGGTAATCTTTTCACAATGTATACAAACCATCAAGTTGTAGACCTTAAATATATACAGTTTTTATGTTAAAGATATCTCAAGGCTGTTAAAAAGAAAATTTAAACACTCTCCTACAGTTTTCCATCCGTCTGAAAATAAAATCCAAAGTCCTGTGGGCTCAAAGGCTCTGGATCTTCCGCATCCTTCATACCCCTACTCTCATCTCCAATTGTTGTCTTCCTTAAGATCACTGTGCCAGTCACACTGGCTCTATGACTATTTCTAGTACACTGGCTTTGCCTGTGCTATTCCCTCCACCTGGAATTCTCAATTAGATCTCAGCTCAACATTCATTCTAGTCAGTCATTTGTACCTTCCAAGTGGCAGGCATTAGCCTTGGCCTGGTGACTCAGTTGGTCAGAATGTCCCTCCAGTATGCCAAGGTTTCGGGTTTGATCCCCAGTCAGGGCACATACAAGAATCAACCACTGAATGCATAAATAAGTGCCTAACAACAAATCGATGTTTCTCTCAAATCAATAAATAAAAACAAATGGCAGGCACTGTTTTAGGCTCCAATGGTACAACAAAACAAAGTCCCTGCTTTTGTGGAACAGAGATAAATGGTAAAATAAACATAAGGACAAGTAGCTCTATGAGTGCTATGAAGAAAACATGACTAAGAGGACAGACAGGGATTCTACATAGAGAGTGCTCAGGGAAGGCTTTTGGATAAGAGCCACTGGTTTTGCTCCGCTGCTAACTGTGTGGCCCAGGGAAGACTGTTCACCTTGCTGAGGTTTCCTTGTTTGTAAGAGTTGAATATATGGAATGGTAATGCATATGGCAGTAATAATAATAATGTAAGCGGCAGGGTTGGTAAATCTTAATTCCCTGTGTAAATGTGATTTCCGAATCCCGTGCAGAAAGGAGAGAGTCAGGAGCGGAAGCCAGGGCTGAGACTTGAGTCGGGCTGGGAGCAACTTCCAACTGTAGGAAACGGCTGTGGTTGCCGCAGAGGCTTCCGGGAGAGCCTGGATTGAAGTGGAGGAGAGGGCTGCTTTGTGGGATGGGATTCTCGCGATCTGACGGTCTCAAGAGTGGGGAGGAAGGAACAAAGGCCGCCGGGTCTCCCAGAGCAATGGCAGGGGTAGAATTCTAGACAGAGACGTAATTTTCCGTCACTAGGACCTAGTCAAGCCGCTCCGTAAGCGCACCAATGGGCGTGTACGTATGGCGGAAACGAAGCCGCCCTGGCCAATGACAGGAGTCGTGTGGCGGAAGTACCCAAACGGCCTCGAGGGCAAGTGGCAGCCACGGTCTGCCCACAAATTGATTGACAGGTGCTGTGACCAGAAGGTGAGCAGCGTAGCGAAGCCCAAGAAGCGCGGCCCGATCTCAGGAAGGAGTCGGAGGCACAGATACCACAGATACAGGTCTCTGCGGGGCAGGCGGAAAGGGCAGCTCCGGAGGAGACCCCGGGGCAGGCGGAGTCTGGCCCAAGCCGGGGCGGAATCCCGGACGCCCGGAAGGGGCGGGGCCTAGTGGAGCGGGGCTTTGGGAGGTTTGGAGACCTGGCCCGGAAGCCGCAAGGGGCCGGGTTTACCGGGTGGGCGTGACCGTCGAGGTGGGGCTTGGAGGCGGGGCCTAGAGGGACGGGGAAGAGCTGGAAAAGCCGAGGGTTTTGGAAGCTGGTTGTGGTCTGCAGGACCCTCATCTAGTCGAGTTCCAAGGCGGTGGTGGCGCAAGCGGCGGCGGCGGCGGCGGCGGCGGCGCTGGCCTCAGTCCAGAGCGGCCCCACAATCTCGTCCGTTCCCTTTTGCCCTTCTCGTCCCCCAGCTCTAGATTCCAGGCCCTGTCCCCGGAGCTCAGCCCTCAGATGTTCCACTGCCTAGAGCCTGCATGCGCCGCAGGGCGCCCCAGGAACAGGAGCTGGTGGGTCCCGGGGCGCCCGGGCGGGGGTCCCAGGGAGCCCCTCCTCCCTCAGGACCTGTCGTCCCCGTCCTCGTCTTTCCGCCTGATTTAGTGTTCAGGGCGGACCAACGGAGCGGACCCAGGCAGCTGCTCACCCTCTATAACCCCACAGGAGCCACGCTTCGCTTCCGAGGTGAAGGCATGGGCGCCTCATGTTAGGGGTCTGGGGGCTGGTGGCAGGACACTGGGGTGGGGGGGTTCAACGTAAGGAACACGCAGACCTATAGAGGATTTTTGTGAGTTTATTTGAGCCAAACTATGGACAATTGCTGGGAAACAACAATCTCAAGGGATTGAGGTAATGCTGTAGAAAATGGCAGTTTTGCATCTCATTTTATACATTATAATTAAAAGAGAAGACGCTAGTGGGTTACATGATAATCTATTAGCGATAGATTAGGGAGGTGGGAGAAAGCAAATCAGGGAAACCTGGGATTGGATGAAAAGTAAAATGACAGACACGTAGATCTTTTACATAGGTCGGTACAGGATAGTTAACAGTGAATTGTTAACTGGTTAGTAACAATGAGGATTTATGGTCTCAGCCCTGTTACAGTGTTTCTGCCCTGAGGGATCTGGAAAAAGGGGAGTTATCTTGATATTCCAAAGGAATGTTATCTTAGATGCAAAAGACAATAGACAAGCCTAGTTAAGGTAACGGTTGACTTTTGTCAGGGAAGATTTTAATCTAGCACATGACTTCCTGCCCTAACGGCTTCTTTTGGTTAAAAAGTTTTAACTTCAAACCTAACTTACTTTAGGTTTCTGAATTTACAAGGCCACCAAGTAGGCCTTCCCTGATCTTGGCAGGTTAGTACATGGCCCTTTTTCATCCACACGGTCAGATGTCCAGCCTTGGTGGACTAGACGAGTCATGTCTAGTCCTGGGGGTAGAAGACAAGGGGGACTCTATTGTCCCTTAGTGGGAAAGGTTTAGGGTCTCAGAAGTAAGAGTCTCTGTGCTTGTATCCCCCAGTCCTGTGCACAGCACCTGCCAAGTACACAGTATCTGACGCAGAAAGATATGTGAAGCCTCATTCCTGCATTGACATGTAAGTTGGGAGAGTAGAGAAGCCAGGGGTTGCTGCTACCTTTCTCTGAGTAACTGAGCCATGGTCTAAGACTGGGGTGGGAAGTGTCCAGCCCGAGGACAGTATAAGACCTGCAAAATGATTTGGTCTGTCCCTGCCAAGGCAACTACAGGCGGGACTCAAAATTCAATAAGTCTAAATATAAATTAATTAACATAAATTTATATTAAGTGAATTATATTAAGCTAATAATGTTATAAATATCCAAATGGCCCTTGCCAGAAGAAAGGTCCCCAACTCCTGGTCTAAGGTCTCAGACCTGGTCCTCTTCAACTTTTTTTTTTTAATATATTGATTTTTTACAGAGAGGAAGGGAGAGGGATAGAGAGTTAGAAACATTGATGAGAGACATCGATCAGCTGCCGCTTGCACACCCACTACTGGGGATGTGCGTGCAACCAACGTACATGCCCTTGACCGGAATCAAACCTGGGACCCTTGAGTTCACAGGCTGATGCTCTATCCACTGAGCCAAACGGGTTAGGGCCCTCTTCAACTTTTTCCCCAACCCTCTGCCTGTAAACCCAATGGGAAAGTTCCCTGGGAGGGTGGGGCCTGGATCCACTTGCATCATTGCCTTTCACTCACTTCCTCTCAATTGGCCTCTCTCCCATCTTGGGACCAGTGTGATTCGCCACATGGCCCCCATTGCCAGCCATTATGATGTCCAGGACCGCTTCCGCATTGAGCTGTTTGAGGAGGGAGCTAAGGGCCAACTGTTGGGGCGCAAGGACATCACCTCGGTTTTGAGGGCCCCCGCCTACCCCCTTGAACTTCAGGGACAGCCTGACTCAACACCACACCCAGAGCCTCCTTCCTGGACGGCACCATCCATGACCAGACACCTCCCTGAAAGTGAGTTGGAGGATGGGAATTTTTGAGTTCTGTAGGGAGGGAAGACCTAGCATTACTTTAGAGATTAGTTTATTGGCTTTTTGTGGAAATGTTTCTAGGAGTTGAGATTTTATATTACACTGGCGGCCCGGTGCACGAATTTGTGCACCAGCAGGTCCCTCAGCCTGGCCTGCAGGATTGGGCCAAAACTGGCTCTCTGACATCGCCTGAGTGGTTCTGGATTGCGAGTGGGTGCAGGCCAGGCTGAGGGATCCCACCGGTGCATAATCGGGGCCAGGGATCAGGACTGGGGAGAGACATGGGAGGTTGGCCCGCTGAGGAGCGACCACAGGAGGGCTCCAGGGCATGTCCGGCCCATTTTGCTCAATCCCAATCCCAATCAACCAGACCCCAGCAGCAAGCTAACCTACAGGTTGGAGCATCTGCCCCCTGGTGGCCAGTGTATGTCATAGTGAGCAATTGAGTGGCCTTAGTACCATATTTTCCAGCATATAAGATGACTTTTTAACCCAGGAAAATCTCAAAAGTCAGGGGTCGTCAATGGAGCTGGACAGAGACCACAAGTGTCTCCAGTCGGCTCCTTGGGTCTCCGTCTGGACTTTTTAACCCAGGAAAATCTTCTCAAAAGTTAGGAGTTGTCTTATATGCCCAGTCGTCTTATAAGCCGGAAAATACGGTATCATTAGCATATTACACTTTGATTGCTTGAAGGGCTGACCAGACACTTAGCATATTAGGCTTTTATTATATAGGATCAGGGAATAAATGTATTTTGCAGTTTACCTGGTTTCTGGCTTCTATACTTAGATGGGAAAATTATTCCTTAACTTTAACTTCAGTACTTTCTATTATATGCCAGCTCAGTTCGGTTCCATAAGAAACCTGTACTGAGCAATTATGCCGCACCAAGTTATATGCTGAGTCTGGGAAAAGGAGTTCCCTGCATAACAGACAGGTACACAGAAACCAGTAATCAGGCAGAGTGAAGAGAGAAGAAAATAATTGCTGAGGGACCAGAGCAGAGAGGGTTTCTTGTGGCTGTGGCGACAGAAGCTTTAGGGAGGAGAGGACACTTGCATTGCGTGTTTCTGAAGGGCAATAAAAGTGGATACACCTTCTGTCTTCAGCCTCCTCCCAAAAGGACCTTGGGTTGGGGAGGAGTTGGGTCTGGAGCTTCTGACAAGCCTTGTTTCCCAGAATCCCACCCACAACTGGCCACCAGCTCCTTCCTCCTGTTCTTGCTGACCGGCATAGTCTCGGTGGCCTTCCTGCTGCTCCCACTCCAGGATGAACTTGGTAGCCAGCTGCCCCAAATCCTGCATGTCTCCCTGGGACAAAAGTTGGTGGCGGCCTACATCTTGGGTGAGCACAATAGTGGTGAGGGGAAGTGAGCTCCAGAGAAAGGGGGGCAGGGGTTGGGAAGAGGGCTCGCAGAGCTCCAGGGCTACTCATTATTTCTTGCTCTTTATTTCTGCCCTGTCCAGGCCTCCTTACCATGGTCTTCCTCCGGACCTGAGCCCCCTGCTTCGCCTCCACCCCCCTCCCTGGGCAAGGATGTGGACATGAGACAGCCACTGTGATGCTCATACCTTGCCTCAATTCCTACTCTCTCCTTCCTGCCACCCCCTCCACCCCTGACAAAAATACCCAGGGATTTGATTCATTTTCCAAGTTGAATAAAAAAAATTTTACAAAATTAAACAGAGATGTAGGAAACGTGGCCCTGTCTCCAACTTTTTCTCCAGTTCCTCCCAGTCCCATTCCTAGGGACCCAGGCACCTGGGCCAGTGAAGAGGCCCAGCGAGGATTAAGTCCTGGGTTCTGGTTCTGGAGCACTGAAAAAATTGTGACCTTGAGCAAGTCCTTTCATTTCTGTGAGCTTCAGTTTCTCTCTCCTAAATGAGGACATTGAGAAAGTTGGTTCTTTCCCCCACCCCACCCCTGTCCCTTTCTCTATATCTAATGGGTCTGTTTTGTTTATTCATTTGTTTTGATTTTTGTATTCCACATATGAAATACAATATTTGTCTTTGACTTACTTAGCACAATGCCTTCTGTGTCTATCCATGTTGTCACAAAGGAAGGTTTCATTCTGTTATGGTGGAGTAATATCTCATTTTGTGTATAGTATATGTCACATCTTTTATTCATTCATCTATTGATGGATACCTAGGTTATTTCCATTTCTTGGCTATGGTAAAGAATGCCACAATGAACATAGGGATACCTATGTCTTTTCAAATTATTGTTTTCGTTTTCTCCAGATAAATACTCAGAAGTGGTATTGCTGGGTTGTATGGGAGCTCTATTTTTTAGGAATCTTCATACTTTTTGCATAGTGGCTGCACCAAGTTATAAAGTTGATTTTTAAAAAAATATGATTTTAGGAAGGGAAAAGGGGAGAGAGAGAGAGAGAGAGAGATTAATGAGAGAAACATTAGTCAGCTGCCTCCTGTATGCCCCCTATTGGGCATCAAGCCTGCAGCTCTGGCTTGTGCCCTGACCAGGAATCAAACCCACAACCTCTTGGTGCATGGGACAATACTCAACTGTGCCAGGCCAGCTGAGCCTAGGGTTGGGTGAGCCTGAGGGGGGGCAGCGAAGGATGTAGAAAAGAAAGAATAAGCAGGGTCTCCTGTACCAGAGGCCACAGAGAGAGACCCAGACAGAAAGCTGAGCCTTTATTTTATAGCCAGAGGTAAACAAGGTAGTGGTCACCATAGTTACAATGTTCTTGTGAATTTCACTTGTCTTGGCAGCACTTGCTGCATCTCCCAAAGCCCATTAGCTACACAGATGAGATCTAGAGAGCATCATAAGGTCAAACCTAATTATGCTGAGGGGTGTGCCCTCTAAGCTGGGACTTGTTTGTGGCTTTGCCAACAGGTCTGTCCAAGGCTTAACCCTATAGCCGCTCCCTATACTCATCCAACTGAGCAACACCAGCCCTGGTGAAAGTTGGGTCTTAAGATCCCCTTTAGCTCTTTAAAATAGGATTGGTTGAAGGGCTGACCAGACACTTAGCATATTAGGCTTTTATTATATAGGATCAGGGAATAAACGTATTTTGCAGTTTACCTGGTTTCTGGCTTCTATATTTAGATGGGAAAATTCTTCCTTAACTTTAACTTCAGTACTTTCTATTATATGCCAGCTCAGTTCGGTTCCTTAAGAAACCTGTACTGAGCAATTATGCCGCACCAAGTTATATGCTGAGTCTGGGAAAAGGAGTTCCCTGCATAACAGACAGGTACACAGAAACCAGTAATCAGGCAGAGTGAAGAGAGAAGAAAATAATTGCTGAGGGACCAGAGCAGAGAGGGTTTCCTGTTTTTTTCCTATGCCAACGTACCTAAGCTAATAAGAAACAATAAAAAATACCACCTGCTTTAGAGCTCTAATCTTGAGCCATTGGGGCCTCTTTCCAGGGCTGCCTGGATACTTCCAATCCTCAAAATCATCTGCCTTTTTGTCCCTTTATTTACTTTTATTTTGTCTCTTCCTTTGATTTTAGTCTCTGTCGGTCAGAAACACTAAGGTTACTGAAGATGGGAGAAATAGCATTGCCTGACAAAACCTTAAGTGAGCCACTCAAGAGACACGAAGGCATGGTGAAAAAATAGGATCCTTGAAAGGCAGGCATTAAGCCCTCCTTACGATGCATGGTGAGGGGATGACAGAAAGGGGCATCCAGCATCACTGGCAGATTGTTGATTAGGGACAAAAATCAGCAAGATAATGTTGAGACTCAGTCTGTTATGCTGCTGGAAGATCATCAGTTGTTCTAGCTTTACTTTTGGGGCCTTGGAAGCTGCCCCACTGCCCAGGAAGTCTTGTTCCTCCCATGCCCAGAACCGGCTCCAGTAGGGTGTGGCCCCACTAGTGTGCAGAGAATAGCTCTATAGCCTGTGTCAGCAAGTATGGGAGGGCTCTTGCCATGGCCCAGCAAACCCCTCAACAAATTACCTGTGATAACCATTCATGTGGGCGCCCTATCCCAGGTCCCTAAAATGCATTTTAGGTAGCACACACTCATGATCCTGCTGGTATGTGATGTGAAAAGGCCTTGTTGCCAGTGGGATCAGGAAGGCTTTTTGCAACAGCTACGAAGTAACAGCTGTAGGAATGGGAGGAACTTGGGAAATAGACTTTTTTATTTAAGCACTTTTTTTTTCTTTTTTTAGAAAACAGTGCTTGCAGAAATTGTAGTGTGTGTTGCATTAGTTTTCTGTAACTGCTCTAAGAATTTATCACTAATTTAGCAGCTTAAAACAATGCAAATTGCCCTGGCTGGTGTGGCTCAGTTGGTTGAGCGTCATCCTATGCACCAAAAGGTCACAGGTTCAATTTCCAGCCAGGGCACATGGCTGGGTTTAGGCAGCTGATCAGTGTTTCTCTCCCTCTCCTTTCCTCTCTCTCTAAAATAAATAATAAATAACCACATTGAAAAAACAACACACATTAATTCTATAATTCTGAGAATCTGAAATCCAAAAATGCGTCTTTTGGTGATAAGATCAAGATGTCAGTAGGGCTGCCTTCCTTCTGGAGGCACCAGAGAAAGATGTTTACTTGCCTTTTCTAGCTTTTAGAGGCTATCTACATTCCTTGGCTTGTGGCCCCTTTCTCCATATTTCAAGCCAGTTATGGAAATAACAAATAATCATTGTTTTAAACCACTTAAAAAAAAAAAGCCAGGAGTGTAGTATTTTCAACTCTCTCTCTGACTCTGATCCCTGTCTATATCTGTGATCTTTCTGCCTCCTTTTATAAGGACCCTAGTGATTATATTGTTCCCTTCCCCAATCCAGGATAACCTCCCTGTGTGTTAGTTTGCTAGGGATGCCAGTCTGGGTGGCTTAAACAACAGAAATTTATTCTTCATAGTTGAGGCTGGAAGCCCAAGATCAAGGGGTTGGCAGGTTTAGTTTCCTCTGAAGCCTCTTTCCTTGTTTTGTAGGCAGCTGCCCTTCTTTTTCTTCTCTTTTTCCTCCTCCTCTTTTTTTTGACAACCGTTTTCTTGCTGTGTCCTCCAACAGTCTTTCCTCCATGTATGTACATCTCTGGTGTCTTTCTATGTGTCCAGTTTCCTCTTCTTATAAAGATACCAGTCAGATTGGAGTAGGGCCTACCTTAATGGCCTCATTTTAATGTAATCACCACTTTAAAGGCCCTCTTTCTAAATATAAACACATTTTGAGGCACTGGATGTTAGAGTTTCAACATACAGGTTTGGGGACACATAATTCAGCCCATAACATTCCCCATATCAAGATCCTCAATTTAATCACATCTGCAAAATCCTTCTTGTTGTATAAGGTAACATTCATTTAGTTTTGGTGGATTAGGACATGGGCCTCTTTACCCAGACCATTATTCTGTCTACTACTGGGAGCAGATGGACAAGATGAAGAATGGTTGAGAAGCCACTTGAAAGATATTTTTCTGGACTATGTGTCAGGGAAGCAAATAGTCAAGAAGGGTTCTGATCCCATTTCAGTCTCCTGAGATCCCACCAAGTTAGTTCAAGGGTGAGGGGGGGCAGTTTCATCCTGGAGCCCAAGCCATAGACTAAGAGGCTTTCATGTCCTGCATCCTGAGGAGCCGGGTAGGACCTCTCACACCACACTGGGAGTAGAGAGGACTAAGGATCCTGAGAGGTGGCCCCTGGGATTTCTGCAGCTGCCCTTGGTGAACACCAGGGCCACAGCCTGTTGAAACCAAGATGAAAGGTAAAGTGGTGCCAGCAAGCCTTGTAATTCCCTACCCTCCTACAGCTTCCAGTTCACAGGGCAAAGATTGGCTGAAGGGGACCTTGACAGGAGAGAGGTCCCAAGCTGGGCCAACCTAATGGGTGTTTGACTGCTGCAGTCTACCATGAGCCCATGCTCTGAAGGGGGTCCTGTGTTGGGGGTTAGTGCTCTGTGGTTGTTGTCTTGAAATTCTTAATGATTCTACCTTTGAATTTATGTTTTGGAAGTGCTGGAGTCCTGCCTCCCCTAAATGGGTTCTTGACTGCTAGCTTCCTGCCCCTACCCGGCAATAGCTGCCACCCTCCTTCCCCAGCAGGAACCTGGGTGCAGGCACAGGGAGGGTCCAGGTCCAGGTCAGGGTCAGGTTTGGGTACATTTGTACCAAGTTGTGGGGTAGAACCCAGAGTGCCTATGGGCATCTGCCCCAGAGTATTTCCCTGTCTGAGGGTTCTGGACAGTAAACAATAACCACCACGACAGATCAACAGAAGAAAGAAATGGCTTTGTTCTTGCTTTTTGAACAAGAGGTCCTGCATTTTTGTTTTGCATCAGACCTTACAAATTATGTAGCTGCCCTGGTCCCCGGAGAAGGTACAGAGCCAGCCCTCCACTCCAGGGTGGTCTTTGGAGAAGACCACCTTATTTCCGTAGGCAGTTTTCTTCTTTACATAATGAGACATCTAAGTTTTCCCCCATGGAGACAGCTTCCCAGTTGCATCCTCTCTGTCCCCTTCTCAACCCTTTTCTAGGTCTTAGATAAGGGATGATTGGGTGGGGTGAGAGTGAGGGAGCATAAAGGTCCTGACAAACAACAGATGCCCAGGTGGTTTATTGAAGTTCAAACCTCAGTCCCTTCTACCACAGGCCACATGTTAGCCATAGGCATGGTCCCAGCCATCTCTCCCACCAAGAAAGCTGGCCGGGTCCCCCAGAAACCTTCCAGAGTGGTCTCTTGGTATGGGGCACCTGGCTCTTGAAGGGAACGGGGCTGTGATTGATGGAACAGGTGCTGCTATCTGATTAGCGGACAGCATGACTCTCCCTTTTGGAAGGCACTGCTCATCTAATCCTACACTGTAGGGCCAAGAGTGTGTGGGTATTTTACACTGGGCCCCTCAGGAGACAGGAAGGGCTATTGAGAAATCTGTCAGCAATGAGAGGTGTTGCACAGTCACCCAGAAATCACTCAAGTGGGAAGAGCAGGAGCTCTCCGCTGGGGGCAAGAGCTTGTACCCCCACTCCTCAGAAGTTGTTGTCTATGTTCCAGACATCCCCGCTGAGTGCGTTGGCGGCCCCCTGCAGTGTCCAGGTGAGCAGGGCCAGTTGGCGCCGAAATCGGCTTTCCTGGAAGCCCAGGCCAGGCGCCGCCCCAGAGGTGGCAGCCCCTAGGGTCTCGGAACTGCTGGAGCGGAGCAGCCGCACATGGTTGAGCAGGGCGCCCAGTGTGTGATCTCCACGGCCCAGGAAGATGTGTCGGAATGGGGAGTCAGCCGGCGACACATATTGGGACAGGAAGTAGTACTCCACCTGAACAGAGAGGGGGGCAAGGTCCTGCCATATTGGCCAGGCGATTGTAGCTAAGGGTCTGGCCCTCTCTGTCCATTTCAATACTAAGCGGGGCCTGCCTCTGTGGTCACTCCAGCCTGTCTGTTAGCAATGTGTGTCCAGGACTTGAAGGGTTCTGAGGACAGGGGTTGAGGGGAGGTAGAGAGAGGGGTAAGGAGTACATCAGTGGAGGAGCTAAGCAGAGGGAGGAGGGGGCACAGGGCGGGGGAGCAGCCCTCACCCGCATGATGCGCACGTTGTACATGCGAGTCAGCCTTTCATCGCTCTCCTCAGAACTGTAGATCTCTTTCCGCAGCTTCTCTGCTGCCCGGATGTAGTCCCCTCGCGCAGAGTACACCCACTGGAGGGTCAGCCCGCGGGCCTAAGGGTGGAGGTGTGGGCTGGAGCCAGCAGCAGGAGCCAGGACCCGGCCTAGGATGTTGGTCAAGGGGCTGGGAGACAGGCCGGGCCTGGTAGGGTTGGGGCAGTATAATAAGGGGACAAGATGCGGAGGCACAAGAAGGGAGAGGGAAGACCTGTGTGTGTGTGTGTGTGTGTGTGTGTGTGTGCAAATCCTGGGGCCTTGGGAGGGGCTTAGGTGCTGGGGCAGGAGTAAAGGAGCCAAGACGAAGGGTAGGGGAAGAAGCGACAAGACTCCCTGGGCTGGTCCGTACTTTAAGGGGATGTAGTGCCCTCCACCCCCAGAAGCCATGAGAGGGATTGGCATCTTGGACCTTGAGGTCCCCAGAGAACTCATTGAGGCTGCCGATGTGCCTGAGGACCACGTCTCCGTAGCGGCCGAAGTCCAGGGGCAGCAGGTGATCGTGGCTGAGCCGGATGAGGAGCTGCCCTGCAAACTGGGCCACAGCCTGGGCCACAGCTGGCAGACGGCCCCGCAGCACCCTGTGCAGGTTCTCATATGTGTCGTCCTTCGTGTGCAGGAACGGGTACACCTGGCCGTCCTGCAGGGACAGGGGTTGCTGGCGCAGGCACATGTGCAGACAGGCCCAGAGGGCTGCTGCCCCTGGGCGGGGCCGGGAGTCTCACCTCCACGAAGGAGAACTCGATGGCAGGAACGCCCGCAAAGGCAGTGAAGGAATAGGCACTGCTATCCATGGGCAATGGCTGGATTCTGGGGTTGGGGGGCAGGTTAGAATGCTCTGTGGGCTCATGTTCCTCCCACACCAACCCCAGCTTTCCTCCCTCCCACCTTGCCCTAACTTACACCTCTGCATCCCAGCTGTGATTGCTGAATGCCACTTGCTCATAAAGGGTCTGCCCGCTGTGGTTAGGAGACTCCACCTGGGGGCAGAGGGGCAAGGTTAGCCTCCCCTGGTCAAGCTTCCCTCCATTCCCTGCTCCCCGCTAGACTCTTGCCTGCTTCAGGATGTTCTCGATGAGGCTAATCAGAAGTGGGCTGGTCTTGGCTTGGAACTTGTCGTCCCCTGCAGAAAAGCAGGCCAAGCTCAGGGCTTGGTTCCAAGGGCAGGGGTGCACCTGAGGGGGTCCAGATGGTGGCATTGCCCCTGCTCACCCAGCACAGCATTGTCCAGGCTCACATAGACCACGGCTTTGAGATGCAGTAGGCTAAGGTAGCCCTGTGGGGGGAGGGGTATGGAGTATGAAGTTTCTCCCTACTTCTCCCCACTGCCTGGCTACCTGCCCAGGACCCCACATTACCTCCAGCCACTCTGTGGAGCCCACACTTCCAAAGTCACCTCCATCCCAGCTGATGAAGAGAAGACTTCTCCGAGGCTGGAAGCCTGGGGACAGAGTGGGGAGGGAGGATGAGCTCAACTGGGGTCCAAGCAAAGACACCCCCCGCCCCTTGTCTTCCTCTGTCCTGGTCCCCTGGGGTTTCTCCTTCCCTCTCATCAAGTCCCCAACCCAGCCCTGGGTCTGTTCTGGCTCAACTCTTAACAGTGATGAAGAGGGTTTACATATGGAATCTCCTGTTTAATCTGCACTCAGACCCTGGACTGCTACTACTTTCATGTTTAGATGAGGAAATGGAGATGCAGTCACTTGCCCAGGGCCACGCAGGACATGAGTGGTTAGGTTTGGAGCCAGGTCTGAGTGGCCACCCTCCAGCCTGTGCCTCTCTGCCTGTACTGACTCAGGTCACAGCTCTGGCTGCCCGGCCCAGGCCCAGACCCTGACCTTACCATTGCTCACCATGGAGGAAAAGGTCCGCACCAGCTCCAGCAGGATGGCAGTCCCCACAGCAGACTTGGCTGCCCCAGGGCCCCACGCATCCCTCTGAGCCCCAATGACAACATAGTGATCTGTTGGAGGAGATGATTAGAGCCCACCTCTTTCACTGGCAGTACCCAGAGGCCTCTCCCTCCACCTTGGGAAGACAGGTGCTCACAAGGCCTCACCATTTTCCAGGCCCCCAACTAGTCGATCTCAGCACCTCAGATTTCTGCAACCCCTGCTGTCATTAAGGAGAGTGCCCCTCCTCCCCTGGCCCTGGCTGGGTGGCCTGCTCCTTCAGTGAGATGCCTGGGTCCTTCCTGACTCCATTACCGCCCAGGTCAGCACGTCCTGCTGTTCACCAGGTTTTCCCTGTTAAATCTCTCGGCCCCTTCTCCTCCCACTACAGCATTCTCATCTGAGCCTCATCACAGGCCGCCCTGTGTCACCCCCTCGGTGCTTATGGGCACCAAACTCTTCTTCCCAAGTTGTTCTGGTGACCCCAGTCTTCAGCTCAAGAACCCACTTTGATTCCCCACTGCTCTCCATGTCTAGTTATGCTTCAAAGGCTCATCTACCTGATCTGACCTCCTTTTCATGCAATAACATCACCCAACTGATGCTTGTTCATCTACAGGGCGAGACAACTCACTACTACACAAGATGGCCCGTTCTGTCTATGGGCATGTTGGACCTTGAGGTCTCACTACTACCCTCCACGGTCCCAGTTCAGCTGCAACTTGCCAGACTGCCTCCATGCACCCTTGCTGCACCCTCCCCTTCAGCCAAGGTCACCTCCCTCCTCTGGACACCACTCTGGCCCACTCTCCAGGGCCTCCTGCTCCAGCCCCAACTCTGGTCAGGATTTAAAGCAGCTCCCCTCCCAAAGGCTAGGCAAGCAAGCACACCTGGCTCTGATCGGCCCTCGATGCAGCCAAAGATGTTGCTGATGGGGGTGGAAGCCCTGCGGTTGTTGACCCCTAGGTGCAGACCTGGCCCAGGACCCAGGCGATAAGGAGAGCCGGAGAGTTGCCCCTGCCATTCTTGTGGGGCCTTAGGACCTGCAAGCTTCCTGGAGAAGGATGGGGCAGAAAGGGTTGAGAGTAGCAGAGAGTCTCAGGCTACAAAAGAGCCTAAATCCTAGTCTTCACTATTTCTCTCCCTTCCATCTTCTGGCCCTTGCTCTCTGCCTCTGCACCCTGACTGAGAGGGCAGTCCAGCGGGGGGGGCTGCCTTGGACAGTTGTGCAGGCCGTGTCCTGCTCAAGGGTGCCCGTGGAGGTGGGTGTGATATCAGCAGGAGCTCCTCTCACCAAAGGGCGCCCTGGCAAGAGGCAGTGCCCTCCCAGAAGAGCCATCTTTTTCTAGTTCACCCACAGGTTCCTTATTGGCTAGCGGCAGCCTACCTCTCCCTGCCTCCTCTCCTGGTTCCCACAGGCCCCTCACCTCAGCAGGAGGGAGGCAATGTCCGCACTGATGGGCTGGGCTGGGATGCTTGGAAGGCCCGAGGACTGGACTGGAGGGAACTGGGTTTGATTGAAGGAAGGGAAGCCAGGCGTGTAGGGGTCCCCAGTCCCCAGGTGCACCTGTGGGGTGAGGGGTGCCCACTCTGAAACTGTGAGTTCAGCTCCCAAAAAGTGTGCCAGCTTCATCCTGGGCGAGAAGGTGCAGCCCTGGGCCCTAGGAAAGCACTAACAACTTCCCCCCAATACTTACATGTCCATACACAGCCCGGTTGCTGGACAGGCCTGGCTTGTGTGGGCCCTGGGGGAAGTCGGCTGGGTCGGGATATATGAGTACCCCTCTTGCCCCAACGTCCTGGGCACTGGCCACCTAGGGAAGCGGGGAGGGCACCAAAGGACTTTCTCACAGAGAAAACAGATTTATAAGGGCAGGAGAAGCAAATTGAAGTGAAGTGACACAGCCTTTGGTCTGCAGCTGTAGACCCACAGAGAGGCTGTGGGCCCCACTTGGCCCTCACCTTTGTGCCCTCCCACCCCACCGAGCCTGGGCAGCCTCAGACCCTACAGTACCCCACGTTCTCCCGTGTTTCTGTTCCGCATTCCGAACCTCCTGATTTTGTTCCTCTCCAGCATTTTCTTACCACGCACTTGGTTCTTTCTTTTCTCCCTTTAGTAGCCTCCCAGACGCTTCCCATGTGCCGCCATCCGATCCTGGGGTTCCCCAGCCCGCACCCTCCCCATGCGCTCCATTCCACCACCACCCGCCTCCATCCGAGGACCCTCACCTTCTGGGCAAAACTGATCACCCCCAAGCGCACCAGCAGGAGGCGCCCAGCCGGCTCCACACCCCCGCTCCGCAGGTGCTGCAGGTCCTCCGGCCGCCCGTAGTGGGCGTACAGCAGCTCTCCCTGCGGAGGGAGGGGGTTTGGGGTGGGGGGGTGGGGGGTGGCTGTCAGGCGCGCTCACCGCCTCCGGCCGCCGCCACGAGGGAAAGAGGGCACCGCACCGGGCGCTCACCGTGGCGTTGCCGGTGGCGCTGTAGGGACAGTAGATGTCCGGGTCCTCTAGAGGCAGCTGTTCCCCGAGCCTCCCGGCTGCATCGACCCAGTGCAGGGTGTTGGGGTGAGCCCTGAGGAGTTGGGGTGGTGAGCGTCCCCCACCCACACGCCCCTCTCCCCGCGCGCCCCGTCACTGCCGCGTCCCCCGACCTCCACGCACTCACCGGTCTGGGTACTGCAGCCCCACGTAGTGCGTGTCTGTCCACAC
The DNA here is from genome assembly GCA_004026665.1 of Murina feae. Taxonomy (NCBI): domain Eukaryota; kingdom Metazoa; phylum Chordata; class Mammalia; order Chiroptera; family Vespertilionidae; genus Murina; species Murina feae. The sequence goes on along the minus strand of PVJC01000253.1, from coordinate 54,162 downwards.
GTGGTCCAGCTTCTGGCGCGAAAGTGCAGCGTGGATGTCCCGAGCAAGGGCGGCCATCCCAGCCGAGCCGGCAACCCTTTCCCTAAGGCTGGTTTGTCTGAGTGGGGAGAGGTGGCACTGGGGCACGGGAGGGGAGAAGGGCCCGGACTTCTGGGCGCCTGGAAGCGAGGAGGCGAGGGGTGGCCCTATTCCCAGGCGGTGAGGGGCTCCGAAGCCGGACCCAGACCACCCATCCCATCACCACCAGGACTGTGACCCAGCGTCTCCAGGGCCTCCTTGTGCTTAAAATATCAGCGGCCAATAGCTAGGGCTTTTGTCCACTATCCCTTAGGCTCTTCCTGGTTCAGGCCAAACTCCAGTCTACGGCCCCTTCACACATACGTGCTTTGCCCCTGGCAGGAAGACACTTTTCTTCCAAAGGACCACCTGGACAGAGACAGGACCCCTCATCTCCCCCACGCCACCCCCACCCCCATCGGTGGTCTTCCTGTCAATGGGCTCCACGGCCCTCTCAGTGGCAAACAAACTCCTCCCTCTCAGCATTCCCACTGAAAACTCCTGCTGGGCTTTATCTTGGCAGAAACACTGCTCTCCTGGGAGGAGCCGGCTCCTCTGGGACTCCTGCGGTGGCTCAGGTTCATATGCCACCTGGGCTTGGAGTGGAGGCATTCTCTTGGCTCCACTGTTCATCTTTCTGACCATTTCTCCTCTAATAAAACTCTTTCTTTTGAAGCCCCTGCCTTCCAACTCTCCCATCCGCCATCCCTCCTCACTGCTGTGATCTTATAGCCCAGTGATTTTCAACCAGTGTGCCGCAAGAATTCTTCAAACATGCAAGACCCGACCCTGGCTGCATTGGCCCAGTGGATAGAGTGTTGGCCTGTGGACTGAAGGGTCCCAGGTTCGAATCGGGTCAGGGCACATGCCCCGGTTGCAGGTTTGATCTCCAGTGTGGGGCACGTAGGAGGCAGCCAATCAATGATTCCCTCTCATCATTGATGTTTCTATCTCTCTCTCCCTCTTCCTTCTTCTCTAAAATCAATAAAAATATATAAAAATAACAAGGAAAAAAAAGAAGGAAAAGGAGACACACACTGGATTCCTGCACAGTAATAAGGAATAATAAACTACATATACACATTGTAATATATAGTAGAGCTTGAAAGCACTGCTAGGTTAAAAAAAATTATCAAAATTAAAAGCAGCCCTGTCCAGTGTGGCTCAATTAATTGGTTGATGCCTCATCTAGTACACCAAAAGGTGGCAGGTTTGATTCATTGTCAGGGTACAGAGATTTGATCCCCAGTTGGGGCTCGTTAGAGAGGCAACTAATTGACGTTTCTCTCTCACATTTATATTTTTCTCTCTCACTCTCCCTGCCTCTCTCCAATATCAATTTTAAACATTTTTTTAAAAATTAAAAGCACACACTAGAGATGGTTATATCTAAATAGTAAGTCTTGGAGTGATTTCTTTTTTACTTTCTTCTTTGTATTATTCCATGTTGCTTAAATTTTAAAATAATGAACATGTAGCATTTTACACATTGTTTTGAAAAAATCTACATATGCACATAAAACATGGTATATATGACAAAGCCACATATGTATTTAAAGGTACACATCTAACACATTAGATGAGGTACTTATGGGTAAGGGGAGCGGGGAAGAGTGCTCAGGGATAGGGAGAGAAAATTAAACAGGAAAACCCTTTCACTCTCATTGGTCAATAAGGATATTGTACTATGGTCTCAGGGGTATGATCACCTCCATTCTTTGCACCTGACCTTCAAAAAATTCCTCACCCCAAATCTGATCATGATACTCTGTTGTTTGAAACTTCCTAATTCTCACTCACTCCTTTTAGAATAAAATCCAAGGAAGTTCAGTGAGGCCCTTTTGCCTGAGCCATATCCACCTCAACAGCCACATGGACTTTTTTTTACTTTCTCCAATAGGCCACCATCTTTCTGGCTCAGACCCTTTGCACATGCTGTTCTTTAGCCTAAAATGCTTTCCACCTTCTCTTTGCCTGATGACCAATTTGTCACTTCCTCAAGGAAGACTTCCCTGACCCCCATCTAAATTAGGATCCCTGGGTTACAGTCATTCCTCACATTCCTTACTTTTCCTTCAAAGCCATGAAACCTGGTAACAATTGTGCAGTCATGAATGTGATTATTACTTTGGTATTGATTTCCTCCAATAGACTGTAAGCTTGATGAGGGCAAGATCCAGACAATTTTGTTCTTTGCTATATCACCTCCAGCCACGTAGTCCAGCACCTGCCACATCGTAGGTGCTCAAAATATTTGTTGGATAAATTACTGAATGACCTCATCAATGTCACCTCCAGTCCAACCACCAATTTCCCTGGCCACACCCTGGATGTTGTCATTACCTAGAACTTCATCTCCAGAATATTTTTCCATTAAGGAATTATCTAAAGTACCAGGCACTGGGGCAGGTGCCTGAGACTCCAAGATGAACAGTATATATTTTATCGGCTAAATCTTAAAAACTCCAGAATCTCACTCTCTCACTCTCTCTGACTAGAGCTTTTCATTTTCCCCTCACTCCTTTACCCTCACTGTACCTGCTTCTTCAGCCGCATCGAGCACTCCAGACTGTCCAATTTCTCTAAGCCCGTCATCAGCTCCTAATTTCCCTTCCCTTCCCCATCCAACCTAATGCTCGCTACCCTCTTGCCTCCCTGCCCTTCGATGCCATCCACAGCGTGACATCCACCCCATGACCTGTTAAACCATCCATCTGCTCAGACTATACCTCGACTGCCAAGTGTTGCTCAAGGAGATAGAAAACCCCTGCATGTTGTTGATGTCATAGATTTTTTAAACTATATTTTTATTGATTCCAGAGAGAAAGGGAGAGGGAGAGAGAAAGAGAAACATCAATCATGAGAGAGAATCACTGATTGGCTGCCTCCTGCACATACCACACTGCAAGATCAAGCCCACAACCCAGGCATGTGCCCTTGACTGGAATCAAATCCGGGACCTTTCAGTCTGTAGGCCAGTGCTCTATCCACTGAGCCAAACTGGCTAGGGCGATACCACATATTTAAGGTTTTTCAGCAAGGCAGATTCAGTGATATCAAAAGCGATCGAGTTTAGAGTTGCTCTCATGAAGAAAAGGAAATACATTAATACCAATTACTACATAAACATGATAAGAACAATTAAATGATCATCTCAGTATAGTCTGAAAAAAATATTTGAAAAAATTCCGTCACTGTTTCTCCTTTCTGATCATTAAAAAAAATAAATAAATAAATAAATCCCAGTAAGCTAAGAGTAGAAGGAAACTTTCTTAATTTCCTTTTTAAAAGCTTCTCAGAATCTACAGCAAAGTTCACATTAAATGACAAAGTATTATAAAAACATTCCTGCCCTGGCTGGGTAGCTCAGTTGGTTGGAGTGTTGTCCTGATACACTAAGGTGTGGGTTTAATCCCTGGTCAGGGCACATACAAGAATCAACCAGTGAATGTATAATAAGTGGAACAACAAATAAATAATACTCTCTCAAATCAAATTTTAAATATTTTAAAAAGAATTATACACACACACATTCCTATGAAAGTCAGGAAATAGGTAAGGATATCTACTGTCACCAATACCTCATGTCCTCTCCAATGCAATAAGAAATGAAAGAGAAATAAAAAGTATCAATATTGGAAAAGAAGCTGTGTGCACAGCTTATATGACCTGGTACTTAGAAAACCCAGGAGAATCATTGAGCAGTGATTCCTGACCTAAAAGAGGGCTCTGGGTGGCCTGACCCCTTCTGTGGACCCACCTGGCCGCTCCTTCCCGGCAGGGAAAGGTGACTTCAGCAGGTCAAAAAGAACACTGGCTTACTCACGCTGTGCTGCAGGCCTGCACACCCTGTGTCTGCATCGTTTCTCTCATAATGTAGATGGGGGGATGGGCTGTTCCCACAAATGCATTTCCTTTCTTGTTTTTCTGATTCGCTAAAACACCACTGTCAGATCCGCCAGAGCTCCACGAAGTCAAAATCCGAGGTCCTCGGTGTGGCATTCAAGACTTTTGGGGGGTCTGCCCCCCCTCATATCTGGACCCTTCTGTTCTTGCTCAGACAGTCAGCTCCAGCATCTCCCAAGTGCCACCCTGAGCCCTCTCTCTGCGGTTCAACTCGGGAACTGCCCTCCCTCCTCTCAGCTCCAAGGCCTGCCACCCTTCCCAGGACCACTGAGCAGGGAGGCCAGAGAGGCAGGTGAGAGGACTCAGAAGGGAGGCTGTGACGCCAGGGTCTTGGGAGAGGAGGAGAAGAGAAGACTGAGGGGATGAGGGGTTTCGAGGGCCAGGATGCTCCTTACCTGATGGTGTTCTCCAGGCTCCCCTCCCCCAGGTGCCGTAGGAACAGGGCCTGCAGGTCACTCCAGTATAATGTGCCTTGGTGGGAGTTTGGGCCCGGCTCATAGTTCCCATCCTCGCTGACCACCATCACGTCATTCCCACATGCCTGGCAGGACCCTCGGAAGGCCACATAGCCCAGAAGGAAGGCTGGCAAGTGGCAAGATGGAGATTCTCCTTGTGCTCCCTCTGTACCCCAGAACTTTCCCCCAGCCCAGGCCCTTCGCTGTGAGGACAGAATGATTCTCACCCCCAGTGAAGATCAGGAGGGCTGTCAGGACCAGGTAGGGAGCAGCTCTTCGTCCTGCTGCTGCCCAGAGTCCGAGGTTTTGCCGCCCTGCTTGAGAGCCCAGGGGCTCAGGGCCCCTCAGCTCCATGGGACAAAAGTGGCCTGGTGGCTCAGCCACCTCCTCCTCTTCTTCCTCTTCCTCCTCTGGGCACCCCTGCTGGGTGCCTTCCACATGCTTGTAGATGGTCTGAGAGGGTCGTGGGGACAACCTTTTCTGTGGGGATCAGGTGGGCATGAGATTGGGAAAAGAATTGTGGGGGGCTGGGAGGGATGTGACAAAATAGAGTCAGTGACTTTGAGGTGCCCTATGAGCACAAGGCAAGGAAGAGAGTCCTGAGAGTCGGGCTGGAGGGGAGAGAGTGAAGTGGGAAGGGGAGGGGCCGGCCTTGGGGTTTGAGAGGGGGCTGGGGCCTAGACAGGAGGCTTAAGGTGTCCCCGGACCCCACTCAGTCTTACCGCTCCCTGGAGTAGACCCCAAAGCTGCTCCATGCTTGTGGCCCCTCCTGAGTCCTGTAGGCTGATCCCACCCCCAATGATAAACCGTTTGTGGGAGCCCTGTGAGGGCCCCTTATCAGCCCTAGCAGGTGGCCTGAGCTCTGGCATTTCTTGTGTGTCCCCCCCCCCCGCCCCCCGCAAGGAGGGGGCACAGCCCTGGCCTCAATCCAATCTTCCAGACATGGCCCCCCAGCCCAGGCTAGAGGAGGAGGGGTGTACCCTCCCCTGCCAAATCCTTCCACAGTCTCTGTCTAATCCTCTTCCTACAATCAATTTCTTGACCTTGGGCAGACTTTGGCCTCCCAGTTCCCATCAGGGGTGGGGGAAGGGTACTGATGGCTGGAGAGGGCGGAGCTCTGGGTGCCCCTCTTTCTGTTCCTCTGTTCCTCCCAGTGTCCTGGGGACCCCTTCCTAGGTCCCCACCTTGAAAATCTCTGCCCCTCCTCTCCTGGCTTGCAGGCCCAATGCCCAGCCCTGTATCATATTAGTTGCCCTCTCTGTCTGATGCCTGCCCCAGTGGGATCCTAAGCTGAAGGTGCACAGGGGTGTGACCTGGGTTTGGCTGTGTGGGTGTCTTGTCTCAAGGGAATCAGGCTGAAATGCAGTTCTCAGGCTCCTACTGGAGCCGGGGAGGGAGAGGCATAAATGGTAGCACATGGTCAGGCAAGACCAGAGAGTGCTCCAGGCTGGGTCCCGGGGTCAGGGACCTGTGGGTCAAGGCCCGCCAGGCATTGGTGGGAAGAGTCCTGGCCAAAGTGTGGGCAGAGCTGGGCGACCTTTGATAATTCGCGGTGCTCTTTGGGCACTTGCGCCTGTTTGGTGACCAGAGGCCTGGGACCACACAGATTTTTACCTCTTTTGGATCTGGGCACCCCAGGAATACATCAGGGCACAAACCGCTAAGCTTTACCCACAATTTCAGGCAGGGGGCGCAGATCCCCAAGCCTTGCTGAGGACCCCAGCACCAGTTGCTCGGGACCAGGAGGGCTCCGGGACCTGTGGGGATCACGCCTGGGAAACCTCAATGATACCCAAGTTGGAAGAGAAGTTCTGCGCTGCGGGGGCGCAGCAGTGCCCCCTCTCCGTCCCCTTCTTGTCACCGCCGAGTCCGGGGAAGGAAGACCCTAGCGGAGCCCTGGCTCACCTCAGCTGCAGGTCCGGGGGCGCTGGGCACAGCCTCTTGCAAGCGCCGACGTCGGCCCCCTCCGGCCCCACCTCCGCCCGCCCATCAGGCCCGCCCTCCGGCCCGGCCCTGGCCCTTCCCGCCCCGGCTCCGCTCGGGAGACGCTGCGCGGCCGCAGACCTGGCCCCGGTATCCGCCGTGGGGTCGGGAAGGGAGGTAGGTGTGGCCCTTCCTCTCCAAGCCCCAGGCCCCCGCATCCACTCCCCACCGCCAAGGAGGCCCACCTTTATTTTTCTTAAAACATGTTTACTCCTTTAAACCCAGAAACATCACAGTCTATGGGGACGAGAGGCGCGGGGACGGAAGGGGGCGGCGGGGCGGAGTTGGGGTGGGTAGGGGTCTTCTCTGCGCCCGCGGAGGCCTCAGGGGCACTTCCGCTCCACGCACTGCTTCCCGCCTTCTTCGTATTCCTGCTTGGAGATCCACATCTGCTGGAAAGTGCCCTGGGTGCGGGGGACGACATCGGAGGTCAGGGGGGCCCTGAAGGAATGGGGGGAAGCCTTCCCCATATCCCACCGGTGCCGGCTCAGCCACCGAAACCCTCTTCCTGGTCTCCCCCGCTCCTTCCTCCGGCAGCGGCCTCCCTAACCCCCACCCGCGCCAACCCCTTCATATTCTGGGGGCGAATACCCTCCTTCATGCCAGTCAATCATAATGTTGATTCATTCATTCAACAGGTATGAATTTCGCACCCGTCTGCCCTAGGCCAGGCGCTGTTTGTGAGCTGGGTGGTGGAACTTACAGCCCCAGGCCAACCAACCAGCACCCCCCACCTCCCCCACACACATATGCACATATTCCATCTCCACCAGGCATCCTATCACTCCATCAGGCCTTACAAACTGGCCAAGCCTTCCCTCATGCCCAAGAAAAGTCGTCTTTCACCATTCCTGCACCTCCTGACTTGAGATGGAGTTGTCTCCATTCTGGTGCCCCTCCCCTACTGAAGCTTGCCCCTGAGGGTCTCCTGCACTGGGCATTTCAGACTGTCTCTTCTCTTTGATGGTTGCTTTGTCTCTGCCTGAAAGTTGATGCCTGTGTCCATGGTTCTGTCCCTTTTACTCTCCTTGACTCATAGAACAAGGCTTCCTGGACCAGCTCATCCACTCTGTTGACTTCTCATGAGCTAAAACCCACCCCGCCCCCAATATTCCATTTCCCTTGCAGATTTCCATGCTGAGTAATAAAGCCAAATACTCAGCTGTCTTTTGGGTACCTTTTCTTGAGTGCCCCTCAGGACTTCAAACTCAATGTGTCCACCACTGAGTTTATTATTTTCCCCAGGTCTGGCCCAAACTTATTTCTATGGTCTTTCTTGCTTTCTAGCACTGTCCAATAGAGCGGTCACTAGCCACATGTGGTTATTGAGCACTTGAAATGTGACTGGACTGAATTGAAATGTTTTCTATGTAAAATACACACCAGATATTGAAGATAAAGTCCAGAAAGAAGAATGTAAAATATCCCAATCATTTTTATATTGATCATGCGTTGAAATGATATCTGGATATATTGGGTTAAATAAAATATATATTCTTTAAACTTAATTTCACCTTATTCTTCGGACTCTTAAATATGACTATTAGAAATGTTTAAATTGCATATGTGACTCACATTATAGACCTTTTGGGCCTCATCCTAGACCCCCTTCCCTCTTGCTTCTTGTGTCTAAATAATGTCCACATTCTGTCAGTCGGACCTCTGATAAGCTCTCAAATCTACCCCCTAATATCTACTCCTTTTTCAAGCCCCAATCATAGTAGAGACCACTGAGCCCCAGTGAGCTTCCTAAGTTATAATTTGACTGTCTACTGTGTCTGCCTTTGGCCTTGCCTGCCTCTGCCCATGGTCCAAGCACCCTCTCTCCCTCTTTGCCTCATGAGTTCTTACTCAGTCTTCCCATCTCAGTTTGAATGCTTCTTACAGGCCCTTCATGATCCCTGAACTGGATCAGGTCCTTCCTTAAAGGAATACCCTCACACTTTGTGAGGACTTCCTGTTTGATGGTCTTGGCCTCTAGACTGTCCCTGCTCATGGAGGCAGGGACTGTGTCACACTGTCTGTACACTTCCAGTACACAGGAAGCCCACAACAACTGTGTGTGTGACGTGCTCAGCCCTGAGCTAACTTCAGACTGTCAGCCTTCTGCCTTTCTGACCCTGTTTCTATCTCTCCGAGGGCTCCCCCTCTAGTTGATGTCCCCTCTGTATAGCTGACACTCTCCAGCTCCCTGCTCAGGATCTTGCTTCTGCCCCAGCAGCAGGTCTAAGCTGAACTCATCACCTACTGCCCCAAACCAACCTGCTTGGCTCCTTCTCTAACTGCCCCTTGTTCTTCACCCCATCCCCACTATAGCCCATGACTCCAGGACAATATAGCCTCCTTCCAAGCTTCCCTTGGGTCCAGCTCACACTGGATTCCTAAAGACATAATCTTCTCAAACATGCCTGTGACTGTCACCTAGCCTTCCCCCAAACCATCAGTGTCTCCTCACCCTGACACACAAGGCCACAGCAATCTCATCTCAGCCAACCACTCCAGCTTCATGGCCCTCTACTCCCTGATTCGTGTCCTGTGGAACATTAACCCTTCTGGGACCATGACTTCTCTTTCTCAACAATAAATGTTTGTTGAATGAATAAATGAGGCAGGCAAGGCACTGGACTTGTCCCTTTCCCACAGTGAGAGCCAGGCCAGGCCCCTTCCCACTTACGAGTGAGGCCAAGATGGAGCCTCCAATCCAGGGGCTGAATTTGCGCTCCATGGTGCTGTTGCTGGCAATGAGTTTCAGTCGCATGCTCTGGGGGAGAACAAGGGCTTGGGGAAGCGGACGCCTGGGTTCTGGGAAAGGACGGGGCTTGGGTTGGGGAAGACTGGGAAGCCACAGGGGGACGGTTCTGCTCTGGTGGCCAGAACACTAAAGGTTTGGGAAGGAGGAAGGACTTGGTCCTGAAGAGCTAAGCCAGGACTGGAGCCGAAGGCCCTAGCTGGGGGTGGGCTCCTACCGGTGGGGTCTTCTGGGAAAGCTCTCGATTGAGCCTGTCAGTGAAGCCCTGAAGCAGTGTGTTCCCACCAGTGACAATGACACTGCCGTATAGGCCCTGAGAGCAGTGAGGAGGAGTAAGCAGACAGGGAACAGCCCTTCCCTGTCTCCCCACTTCTCCTGGGCCCCTTTGCCCAGCTGAAGGCTTGGGCCTCACCGGGCGAATGTCGATGTCACACATGCCGATGCTGGTGGTCACCACATGGCCCACACCTAACATGGTGTTCCCCGAGAGGCCCTGCAGAGAAAGGTGACCTGGGCTTTGGGCCTTCTGCCCCTTCTCCCCGACTCCTGTGACCCTTCCCAGCCTCCCCCACACCTCAGCATCTGGGGACCCCAGCCAGTCCCACAACAGTGCCCTCCAGCCAGCCCAACCTTGACATTGGAGGGATCAAACAGGCCCTCAGGGATGCGGAGCCGCTCAGCACCGTAGTCTGTGTTGTAGCCATTGGGCATCTCATAATGCACAGTGGGCATCTGTGCAGCCACCCTGCCCAGAAAGGAGCAAGATTTTGTTTTCGATAATCACAAAGGACCATAGGACCCCCCTGAGCTCCAGGCCTGCCCTCTTTCCCACCCCCAGCTGTGGGCCCCACTCACTGCTCATCGTAGGGAGAGTCTGAGACCTGCAGCACAGAGGCCTGGAAGTCCTGGATCACCTCCTGAGAACCCAGGGAGGTAGTGAGGGTTGGCCACCCTCCTCATACCTCCACAACCCAATCCCACTGCAGGGCCTCTGTCCCTTCCTGTCTACTCATGCAGGGGACTAGCGGCTAGGGAGGGGTGTTTTGGGGCATTGTCTCCAGGGTCTCACATTGCACATGTAGTTATGCCAAGACTTGGAAACCTGGGGTAGCTTCTCCTTCTTCTTCCAGTTTGGTGGGGCGCCCTCCCGCACGGGCTCCTGTGGGGGTACAGTCTATGAACACCCTTCCTCATCCCATACTTGCCCAGCCCACCCTGACCACACCTACACTCCCAGCACTCATTAGCGCTCAGCTAACAGGCACTGGGCTCTCTCCTCTGTGGCCCACAAAAGGTGTTTCCATCCCGGTTGGAGGAGGGATAGTGGGAAAAGCCTCTTCCCACGAATTCCACCCATGCAATTGGTACAGCTGATCAAGACCCGGGTCAGAGAAAGCTGAGGAATAGGGAACATAGTGGGAGACCAGAACCTTAAGGAAACAGCTGTGACTGAGCCATGTTCCATGAGGTGGTCCAGGCAGACCCTTGCATGTAGTATGTCATTTGACACAGCAGCCTTATGTACTGTTCCATGTTTCAGGGGAAGAAAATGAGGTTCAGGGAACTTCAGTCTCATGCTCTAGGTCACACATGGTAGAAGCAGACCTTGAAACTGATCCCAGAACTCACCACACTGGCCCTTCACATCATGCTATCAGCTGGCTGAGTGGCCGAGGCCACGTCCCTCAGCCTGTCTGAATCTCTGATGCCTTGATTATAAATTGAGAAATTGGACCCAGGGTCCTCTGAGGGCCCTGCTGCTCCCTGCTCTTATATCTATGAGATAATGGTGGGTCGACGGACATAAAGTGAGGGCCCAGGATGCCCCAGAGGCCCCACCTTGGCAGCAATCATATAAGGTGGGATGATGTCAATGGCCATTTCTTGAAAGAGCTCCCGGCACTGCATGGAGATGAAGTCCCCTGCCAGGGGTGACTTGACGATGCCTAGAAAGGGAGAGGTGTCAGAGCCTGGCCTCCCGAGGAACTCCCAAGCTCTGCTGAGACCCCACCTTGCTGCAGGACGTAGCCATCGTGCACTGGAATGGCCGTGGTGTGGGTGGCCCCACTGTCCAGTACCAGGCCGGTGGAGCGTCCGTTTGCAAAGCTGGCATAGGACAGGCAGGTCAAAGAGATAGCAGCAGCAAATGAGGGGGCAGGGACCCAAGTCTGACTTCTGCTATGCTGAGGTACAGCCCATTCCCAGTCTGCAAATTTCTCCTTGTTTGTGACCCATCTGCTGGAGGAAGGCTCCTGAAACCTGTCACTTTTCCCTTCTCTGAATCACAACAACATCTTCCTCTTGTCCTTTCTGAGCTCCCAACCTGTCTTTAGTCTGGTTTTATGTCCTATGGACTCCTTGAAATTAGGGGCCATATTGCCCAAGTGCATAGCACAGGGTTCAATGCAAGGCAGATCTGTAAAAAAGTAAATGCTGATTGGCTGTTTGGGAAGAAAAGTCCTGTGTCATATATGCCCTCTTCTCTCCAGCCCCGGCCCCTACTTGGCCCATTTTCTCTCTGCCCAACCTGATCCAAGAAGTGGAAGTGGCTGCTGACCTGACCATCCCGGGGTCCAAGGCATTAGTCCACTGGGGCTTTCTGTACTAATGGGGTTCATGAGGGTGTCCGTCCCTCCAGAACCTTATCTCCATAGAATTAAGCCGAACCTCTAGCTCAGCAGGCTACACTCCCTCTCTCTGGTTCTCCACCCAAGCAGAGCAGCTCAGCCCAGAGGATACGCGGTGAGCACAGCTGTCTTGCATAAGAAGAAGGCAGGAATGTTGTACTGTTCAAACATCAGCTCAGTCAGCTTCTCCCGCTTGGCCCGTGTATTCCACTGGGGAGAAAGTGCAGGAGGGGAGGACTCAGGAATAGATAGGCACAGACCCATGCACATACATACACACACACACAATTTTGATTGGCACAGAGGTCATCCCTTTAACCCACATTGACCTTTAGAATGTGAGAACTATAAAGAAGTTTAAAGACCACAATCCAAACTCAGCTGAAGAAGACAAAACTCCGAGAGAGATAGTGATTTGCCAAAGGCCACATGGTAGAGCTGGGACTCGAGTCATAGTTTCTTGACTCCTGGCCCAGTGTTCTTTATTGTACAATATACACACTTCAGGCTCCTCCCAGCCCCCAATACATCTCTCTTCTTCCCCATTCTAATCATTTCAGAGATAAGAAAGCTCGAGATATTTCTGGGTAAAAATGGTGGATTGAATACAAACATCTAATTTTATTCCCTTCCAGGATTCCAGCAAAACTATAATCAAGGGGCAATTTAAAAAGACATAAACCCACAAAAACCAACAAACATATGAGAAGATACTCAATGCTGATGGCCATTAGGGAAATGCAGATCAAAAGCACAATAATACCACTCCACACTCACTAGGATGGTAATAATTTGAAGAAAAAAACAACAGAAAACAATACGTGTTGGAAAGGATGTGGAGAAACTGAAACCATTGTAAGTTGCTGGTGGAAAGGTAAAATGGTTCAGCCACTGTGGAAAACAACTGGCAGTTCTTCCAAAAGTTAAACATTAAATTACCATTTGACCCAACAGTTCCACTCCTAGTTATAGACCCCGAAGAATTGAAAACAGGTACTCAAACAAACCTTGTACACAACTATTCACAGCAGCACTATCAGCAATTGCCAAAATGGAAACAACCCAAATGTTCATCCGTGGATGAATAGAAAAACAAATTGTGGTATATCCATACAATGAAATATCACTCAACCATAATAAAAATCAAAGTACTGATATATACTGCAACATGAATGAATCTCAAAAACATTATGCTATGTGAAAAAATACAGATATAAAATATCACATATTGTATGATTCCATTCTATGAAGAAAACAAAATAGATATATCCATTGACACAAAAATCAGATTGATGGTTGTCAAGGGTTGGGGCAGGGAGGAGTGGAGATGGCCTTATGAAAATGGATTTTCTTTTGGGGTGATGAAAATGTTTTGGAACTAGATAGAAATAATGGGTGTACAACATTGTGAATGTATTAAATTGTTAACATTGAAGAGGTCAATGTTAGCTGAGAAAGAGAGATGTCCTCAAAGTTTGGAAAAATAAGAAAGGAGAAAACAGCAATGTATTTTCCAAGATTGGAGATCGGATAGGTGAGTGGTAACTAACTTCACAGATCCAAGAATGCTGACTTAGGCAGTAGTGGAAAAAATTCAAAACAACCTGTGTTAAACTTCAGAATCCTCACAGGGCTCAGGAATGGGTCATTTCAGGTATCTCTGGAAGTGGAAGTGAAGGGAAAGCTAAAAAAAGATTGTTTAAAGCTCTTCAAGTAAGAGATCCTAAACTCTTTCCCCAATTCCATATTACCGGGCTATTGCTCACCCTAACTCAGGAGAAAACTGGAAGAATATGGTGAACATCAGTCCTATTCTCTCACTTGGCTCTAAGAATGCTGGTGCCAGGCCTGTCTTTAGGATGGAAATCTTTCCTGTGAGTTACATCCAAGATATCAAGATTCCATTAATCAGAGGCTGCCTAACGAACATCCCAGCCAGAGCAACCTATAGCAAAGATCATACCCTCGCCCCACACAGCTTCCTATCAGCTTCTTTTATTTTTGGGGGTCAATCCTCACTGAAGGATATTTTTTCCCTTGATTTTAGAGAGAGTGGAAGGGAGGGGGAGAGACAGAGAGAGAGAGAGAGACAGACATCAATGTAAAACAGACACAATACTTGGTTGCCTCTGGAAGGGTCCTGACTAGGGCAGGGGATTGAACCTGCAATTGAGGTTCCTGCTCTTGATTAGAATGGAATGCTCTATCCACTGAGCCAAACCAGCTATGGCTCTATCAGCATTTTAGTCACTCGTCTTTTCTTTTTCTTTTCAAAAAATATATTTTTGTTTATTTCAGAAAGGAAGGGAGAGGAGGAAAGAGAGAAACATCAATGATGAAAGAGAATCATTGATCAGCTGCTTTCTGCATCCCTTACCGGGTATCTAGTCCACTACCTGGACATGTGCCCTTGACCGAAATCAGACTTGGGACCCTTCAGTCTGCAGTCCGTCGCTCTATCCGCTGAGTCGAACAGGCTAGGGCTTAGTCCACGATCTTAATCATAAGCACACAAACAAAGATTTGCATAAATCTAAAAAAAAAAAAAGCCTGTAAAATGAGGTAGAGCCCAACTGGCCTGGTTCAGTGGTTGAAGTCTACCTATGAATCAGAAGGTCATGGTTCAATTCCCAGTCAGGGCACATGCCTCGGTTGTGGGTCTCCATCCCCAGTGTGAGGCATGCAGGAGGCAGCTGATCAATGATTCTCTCTCATCATGGGTGTTTCTATTTCTCTCTCTTTCCCTTTCTTTTTGAAATCAATGAAAATATATATGCTAAAAACATTAAAAATTAAAAATAAATTGAGATAGAGAACCCAAAAAAAGGCGGGGGGTGGAGGGGAAGCAGCTTAGGAGAACCAAAATTATGCAGAGACACGAAAACTTTCAAAAGCAAAATTTATAATATCCTTTATGAGATAGCAGATGATATTGCACCCATGACACATGAATGGGATGCTCTAAAAAGTAGCATTTGTGTAGCAAAAAAAAGAACTCCTGAAAATTAAAAATACAAAAGCAAATATGAAAAAATCAATAGAAGAGTTAAAAAATAAAGCTGAGCCTGGCCTGTGTGGCTCAGTGGTTGAAGGTCAACCTATGAACCAAAAGAACATGGTTCAAATCCCAGTCAGGCACCCAGGTTGCAGGCTTGATCCCCAGTAAGAGGTGTGCAGGAGACAGCCAATCAATGATTCTCTCTCATCGTTGATGTTTCTATCCCTCTCTCCCTATCTGGAAGCAATAAAAATTTTAAAAATCTGTCCCCACTTTGTGTACCCATGTACTTATTAAAAAACAATAAAGCTGAGAAAATATCTTGGAAATTAAAGGAGAAAATGAAAAGGTAGAAAAAAATACAAAAATTAGAGAACCAGTTCAAGAGGTGTAGAATTCAAATAATAAGACTTCCCAAAAGGGAGAACAGAGAAAATGGAGATAAATAAGTAATTTAGATTACTGAATTAAATAATTACTGAATTATTTTTTCACTGATTGAAAGACACTGGTTTCTAGATTGAAATGACATACTAAGTGTCTAGAGCAGTGATTTTTCACCTTTTTCATTCCACAGCACACATCAACTAATTACTAAAATTGTGAAGCACACCAAAAAATATATTTTTTGCAGATATGACAAAAAAATTATAATTTTGATTCATTCACATTGAATGAGTGTTGGCTATTGTAATTTTTAAAATTTATTCGACAATCTAAGGGAAAAGAGGTCAGTGCCCCTGACTAAATACTTAGGTATTATATGTTTTTAAAATTCTTGTGGCACACTGATTGAAAATCACTGGTCTAGAGCAATTAATAAAAATAAACCAATATAATAGTGTGAAATTATAAAACACTGAGGGCAAAGTGAAAATTCTATAACTTTCAGAAAGGAAAAAAAATTGCATCAAAGGGTCAGAAATTAGATATTTTCAGTCTTCTGGGTGGCAACAATAGAAGCTGGACAACAATGGAGAAGTACCCTCAAGATTATAAAGAAAAAGGATTTCCAATTTGGAGTGTTATACCTAGCTAAGCTATCAATACAAGATCAGACATGCATGGTCTCAGAAAGTTTACTTCCTGTGACTTTTCTAAGGCAATTACTGGAGGATGTGTTCCATGAAAAATAATAAAGCAAATTTTAAAAAGTAGCCATGAGATGTAGGAAACAGGATTTTTAACATAGGAGAGAGGCAAAGGGATTCCCTAAAATGATGGTGAAGGGGGATGTCAGAATGATAGCTATGTTCTCTGTGTAGAAGACAACCAGTCCAAAGTAGAGGAAATCAGTGGATTCTTGAAGAGATTTCTTCAAGAAGATGAAACTGACACAATGCCGAAGTAATTAATTTTTTAAAGTATATATTGTCTAACTTTGTTCTCTTAAGATTTTTTGACTATTCTGAGTCCCTTGATTTCTATATGAATTTTATTTTTTAAAATATATTTTTATTGGTTTCAGAGAGGAAAGGAGAGGGAGAGATAGAAACATCAATGATGAGAGAGAATCATTGATTGGCTGCCTCCTGCATGCCCCCTTCTGGGGATAGAGCCTCCAACATGAGCATGTGCCCTTGACTGGAATCGAACCTGGGACCTTTCAGTCTGCAGGCTGATGCTCTATCCACTGAGCCAAACTAGCTAGGGCAAGGACTTAATTTATTGAGAAAGGTATAAATAAATAATGAATAATTTAGGGTCACACTTAAAAAAAAAAAAACAACTCTCATCCAAGAGTATTTTTTCCATTGATTTCTAGAGAGAGTGGAAAGGAAGGAGGAATAGAAGAAGGGAGGGAGGGAGAGAAGAAGGGAGGGAGGGAGGGGGTGAGAGAGAGGGGGGGAAGAGAGAGAGAAACATCCACGTGAGAGAGACACGTCACTTGGTTGCTTCCCACAGGTGTCCCACAGTCCCTACTAGGGCTAGGGAACCTGCAACTGAAGTACATGTCCTTGACCAGGAATCGAATCCGTGACACTTCAGTCCTCAGGCTGACGCTCGAACCACTACTGAGCAACAGGCCAGGGCTAGAGTCACACTATTAAGTAGATAGGAAACTACGCAAAAGAAAAAGAAAATTTCAGTTCTAGGAAAAACAAAAGGTTGTGCAGGAAAGCAAAAGTAACCATAGTTTATTGCCTGGCTCAGCCATGATTACATAATAATAACAGTGTAAATACTGAATAGTGATCTTAGAAAAACCTAAAATACAACTGTACATAAAGGTGGGAGTGCTAGGCCAGCATCGACCTATGAACCAGGTAGTCATGCTTCATTCCTGACTTCGGGTTCAACCCCCAGTAGGGGTCATACAGGAGGCAGCCAATTAATGATTCTCTCTCATCCTTGATCTCTCTCTCTCTCTGCCCCTTCCTGTCTGAAATAAATAAAAATATATACTACTTTTTAAAAGGTTGGAGTGCCCTAAGCTGGTTTGGCTCAGTGGATGAAGCATCGGCCTGCGGACTGAAGGGTCCCAGCTTTTACTCCAGTCAAGGGCACATACCCAAGTTGCAGGCTCAATCCCCAGAAGGGGTGTGCAGGAGATAGCCAATCAACGATTCTCTCTCATCATCGATATTTCTATCTCTCCCTCCCTCTCCCTTCCTCTCTGAAATCAATAAAATATATATATTTTTAAAAGGCGGGAATAACAAATATGTGTGATGTGGGCTGGGGGAGGAAAGAGAGTTAAATGTTCATTTTCTACAGTTGAAAATCCATGGACAATGCCTAAAACTAGAACATCCACAAGCAGCATTTTAAGTATGTTAGTCACTTGAAAGAAAATGACAAAATTAGCTAAAAGAGAGAAAAGCAGCTGTCTCTAGAAAAGGTAAATGGAAGGAAGAGAGTATAAATGGCAATTTTTTTTCTTAACATACTTTATAAAGAAAATTGATTATTTATGTGCATATATAGACTTGACAAAAATTTAAGTTAAAAGTTCAAAAAAGAGCCCTGGCTGGCTTGGCTCAGTGGATAGAGCGTCAGCCTGCGGATTGAAGGGTCCCAGGTTTGATTCGGGCCAGGGGCACGTGCCTGGGTTTTGGGCTTGATCCCCACTGCAGGAAGCAGCTGATCAATGATTCTCTCTCATCATTGATGTTTCTATCTCTCTCTCCTTCACCCTTTCTCTCTGAAATCAATAAAGAAATATATATATTTTTTAAAAGTTCAAAAAAGGACTTTACAAGAAAAAAAGGGGAAGGGTGAGTGGATAGAGTAGGAGAGAGGGATAGAGACCAGACTAGGGAGGAAGGAAGGTGTGGTTGGAGGGAAAGTCTGAAAATTGAGATGGGTGATTGATGACAGAGGCTTGAGGAAAGAGGTGAATGACGGGCCCCAGGGTTGCACTAGTACTGGAGGAGGCACTTACCGGCGCCTCAGACATGAGCACTGGGTGCAGGTTTGGCTCGGACTTGACGTGTTTGCTGTAGGTATGATCCAGGATGGCGCGGAAGCACTCCCAGTCCTCGACTGGGGCCAGGATACCAGCAGGAAGAGACGAGGTTGGCAGGCAGGGGTCCAGAGATAGGAAGGAAAGGAAGGGGAAAGACCAAGTCCAGGGGAGGGGAAATGAGACCAGCTCCGGTGGCAATCCCCCCTTCCCAGGCATCTGGGAACTGGGCTGGGAACTGGGCAGCTGTGGGAAGCAGTGAGGGGGATCCCTGGGACTTGGGTGGCTGCAAGGAAGACTCCATGGGTGGGGGGTGCTGTGTCCCGGACTGAGGGGTGGACTTCAGGTCTGTGTCAGGAGGCGATGGATGGGGCCCCCTTACTCATGCCATTTTTGAGGGGTGACATGACCTCCGCTCCATCCCGAGGCACATGCAGGGCGTTGGTGTCGATGTGAAAGATCTTCCCTTTCTTCTCTTTCTCCCCCTCCAACTCCAGCCCGCACCCCTCCTCCGCGGCCAGCAGCCCCACTGTGGTAGGGAAGTCAGCCTGGAGGCGTGAACCGGCGGGGAGAGGGATCAACCGCTTGCCCCACTCCAAGCCCTCGGCAGGGCCTCAGCCCGCCCCTGGGTTTACTCCCACATCCCCGCTCAGCAAAGCTGCTCTCTGGGCCGAGAGCCCTGCGTTCCTGGCCCCTAGGGTTTGGGAAGGGGCTGGAAGGCTCACCTTGGGACAGTCCTCCCCAGCGTATCCAGCGCGGACTGAGAAGGAGCCAATGTCAAAGACCAGCGCGCCCACCTCATCTGTGTGGGAGACAGGTGTGTGAGGGGGTCTCCCCCAACTCTCTCCCCCTGGATCGTTCCGAGGAGAAGTCATGACAGAGCCACCTTCAGCACTGGCCGAGAGGAGTGGGAGCTTGGCTTGGAGTCCGGACTCAAGCTTCCAGAGTCCCTTCTTGCCCAGGGGCCATGTTCACGCAAGGAAGGGGTCGGGGGCCCGGGCGGTGGTGGGTTGAAGGGTGTAGAGGTTGGGCCAGGTGCGCGCGCGAGTCTGGGAAAGACCGGAGGTAGGAGGGGCGCAGGACCCACACCCAGGGCTGGACCCGCTCGAGCACCGAGGTGACAGGCCCTGGGGTGCCCCGAGCTTGAGTCGCGCCAAGTCGGGGCGCAGGGCTGCAGGTGGGGCCCCGCCAGGCTCCAGAGGCCGAAGCCGGAGGTTCGCTCACCTCCGCCGTAGACTCCCCCGCTCATAGTGCCCGCTTTAGCTCTGCTCGCGGCCCGTGGGCGGCGGCGGGATCAGCACCGAGGCGGCCGGACAGCTCCCGGGATCCCGGGTGGGGCGGGGCGCGGGGCGGCCAATCGCAAGGCCGGATCCCCCACCCCCAACAGCACTGCGGATTGGGTACGAAGAGAGACAATAACCCAGCGGGGGCTGCTGCTTTAAAGGGATAGACACCGCTACAGTAGGTGGCGGAATGAGGATTAGCGTGTGATTAGCAAGAAGGGTGAGTCGGGCCCTAAAGGATAGGCTGGCAGAGAGCAGGAGTACCCAGAGATGGAGACCATGTCCATCCGGAGACCAGGATTCTGCAAGGTGACTGCTGCTGGGGCCCCTCCTCCCTTACCTTTTTTTTTTTTTTAATTTTTTTAAATTGATTTTGAGGAAGAGGAAGGGAGAGGGAGGGAAAGAGAAACACGATGTGAGAGCGGAAGACTGCCTCCTGCACGCCCCCTACCGGGGATTGAGCCCGAAATCTGAGCGTGTGCCCTGACTGGGAATCAACCAACAGCCTTTTGGTGCACTGGATGATGCCCAACGAACTGAGCCACACCAGCCAGGGCTGCTTCCTTACTTTTTAAATTAGGACCAAGGAAAGGGTGCCATAGGCTAGGAGGGTCATCCATCCTCAGGCTCCTGGGAAAGGTTCTGCCATAGGGAGGCCTGAATGAGATAAGGAGGTGGAGAGAAGTGTGGAGGGAGGGGGAGGAGAGGGAAGTGTAGGGGAATGGGGGTGTCTCACCTTGTCTGTCTTTCTGATGGCCTCTCTTTTCCTTGTCTGTCCCTTGGTGCCTGAGCACACTTATGTATACATTCATACATGGTGCTCAGCTAACCCAGCTTCAGCTTCTTTTCACTATTCTTCTATCTTCATCTGCTCTCCTCAGAAGATATTTATCAAGTAAGCAACTAGAAGGCTCCTAGATTCTTCTGGGCTCTTGGCATGAAGCCACATCCACAGCAGTTTTGATAGCAAAGGTGAAGGTGAAGGTGCCTACATTGTTTCAGCTGTGAGACTCTTATGTGAGTATGTGTATAGGTGTGTGCTTGTATGCATGTGTTTGTATGTGTCAGTATGTGAATGCATCTGTGTGTTGGAGGCACTTCCACCTACTTGTTTCAGGTTGGGAGAGCCTTGGGATTAGAGGAAGAGGGTACTATGTGATGGGAGAATGCCCCTGAAAGTTCTCTGCTCACCAGATGCCCACTCTGGAAGGACAGATGGCTTGAGTTGGTTCATAGATAAAACCCTGGCAACCTGGGTATTTCACATGCTGAGGCTTGGTTCCACATCTAGGCCTGGCTCCCCATATTAGAGGAGTCCAGGCTTCCGTGGGAGGGATGAGCTATAAGGGAGATTGCTTACTCAAAAGCTGGGAAATCGAAATATTCTTGAGTGACCTTTGGTCAGCCATTGGCCGCTATAAATTGGGCCCAGATGAATTGGATGAGCCCCTCAACCTCCTAGCGCCTGCATTGTTTTCATCTTTCAAAATGCTGAAGTGATAATTAAAGGGACACTGGAGGGGAAAGAAATTCTATTTAGGGCCTTCATGTTTCCTTTTGTTGATATTTAAGGACGTTTCTTCACTTCTTCTGTAAATTCACCTGTCAATTCCTACTACCCGCTCTCCCACCCCAGTCTGGATCTCACATTCAGAAACTTCTCCAGTTGAGAGAAGCCTTACTGATCCAACTCTAGATTTAAATGGATTTAGAGGCGGACCCCTGTTTTTGGTCACATAGCCAACTGGGAAAGAGCCAGGACTAGGAATCACATCTCTTATCAGCCAGTTGAAAGATGACTTTGTATCATAACACCTTTCTGTGCCTCTCCAAGCTTCACTCTTCCCATCTGTATGACAGCTGTAGGACTTAATCTGATGCCAGAATCAAGTGCCTAGCTAAGAGCTCAGTAAATGTTGGGTCCCAAGAATGTCCCTGGGGAGTTTTTGAGGCTTTAATGTTATTATTCGTGAGTTAGAAATCTAGCACATCATTATCTGGTAATGATAAGTGAATTTTCCTGTAATGGTTGGTGGAAAAGCTAATTGAAAAGCTAGTTGCCTAATTACAGGACTAGACTTGGCCAAGTCAACTGTGGCCAATCTTCATTTGTCATTGGATCGGACATGCTATTCTATTATATTGTGGAAGTAGTTAAGGTAAAGATTGTTAATTTATTTCATTCATCCATTCATTGATTTAACAAGTATCTTTTATGTCTACCATGTGGCAGGCATTGTGCATAGCATGGGAATGCTGCAGTGCATACTATAGATCCCAGTTCTCAGGAAGTTTGAGTGTAGTGGGGAGCTAAGACATACATGAAAATAGGATGAAATGGAAGCCTAAAGGAAGGAGGAGCCTCCTGTCTTTGAGAGTCCAGGGAGGCTTCTAGAAGTGAAGTCTGAACTGAATTGTGAAGGATGAATAGGGGTTCACTAGTGAACAAGGTGGGAAAGGTCTTCCTCCTAGAGAATAGAATGTGCAGAGGTCGAGAGACATGAACATTTCTGGCATATGTGGAGCTCAGTCTAGAAGGAGGGTTGGATATGAGCTGGTGGCAGAGACCACTGTCAGGGAGAGATGAGACTGGAAAAGTAGCAAAAGATAAATTTTTTCGTACCTGAACTCTATTTCTAAAAAAAAATATTTTATTGATTTCAGAGAGGAAGAAAGATAGATTGATAGCTAGCTGGAAAGACAGATCAATGATGAGAGAGAATCATTGATCAGCTGCCTCCTGCATACCCTCGGGATTGAGCCAAGGCATGTGCTCTGACCAGGAACTGAACTGTAACCTCCTGGTTCATAGGTTGATGCTCAGCCATTGAACCATGCTGGCCAGGCCTGAACTCTATTTTTATTTAGTAAACACAAAGCATCTACTATGTGCCAGGCACTGTTATAAATGTTCTACTAATATTGAGTAATTTAGTCTTCATAATGACCCAATTATTACCTGCATTTTGCAGGGGAAACATGCATAGAGAGATTAAGTGACTTGCCCCAGGTCATTCGTGACAGCTGAGACCTGAATTGTGAAAAGTATTGATCCTGGGGGGAATGTTGCCATGCTTCTACTCATTTCATAGATGTTCTCTAGGTGCTTGATAGACACTGGGAATAAAATGGCTTATATAACTTATGCAACTCTTGTCGGGTTTATTATCTATCCTGGAAGATGGATGATTAAATGGTTAATTCAATAAAGTCAACTGGAAGTTCTCACATTACAGGCCCGTATTCTGAGGAAGGCCAAATCTGAGCACCTGGTAATGACATCAAAGATGGTAGGACCAGGACCCTCAGACCCCACACCTTGGAAATGATTTGGCTCTTGTGAGGGTCTGCTCATTGCTTGGTGAGCTCTCCTTCTGCTCTCTACCAGATAAACTACATGCCTTGGCTTCATAGGGAACCCCTAGCCAGGGGTGGCAAGTGCCCAGAAATAAACAGTCCAGTAAGGCTGAAATAGGAATGCAGCCAGCATTGCAGTGGGGGCACAAACAACAGTGTGGTCAGGGAGACAATGCTGAAACTAAGCCTGAGATAATTACCTGCATTTTTAAAGCTGACAAGGAAATAGACTTGGAATGGGGACGGAAGGCATTCTGATTGAGTAGACTGTACAAGACCCAGCCTGTGTGTCATGCAAAGAAGTTCGGTCCTTCTCATGAAATCAATGGTGAACTATCACATGGTTTTGAACAGCCACATTATATGATCCACTTTGCATTTTAGAAAGATATCTCTGGCAGCTATTTGGTAGTTTGATTAGAGAGGGACTTTTGTAGAGGCCAGGAAATAGGCAAAAATCAAGGGAATAGCAGCTGGCATACAGCAGAAGAGATGGATTTAAGAAATATACAAGAAGCAGCATTGACAAGATGTATCCACCAGTGTGTAGACTCTAGCCTTATATCAATAGTCATTTACCTTTTTTCTTTTTGAATATGTTTTAGCTATGTATACGGCCAGAGACTACATTTCCCAGCCTTCCTTCATTCTGGCCAACTTCTGAGCAGAAGTTAGTGGTGTCCTTAAACAGGAAAGCACTTGTGTTTCCCATCCCCCACCCCAATCTCATCTCAATGCCAGTGGAAGCTGCCTGGGCCACACTGGTCACAGAGATGGATGCTAAGTGTTGAGGATGGCAGAGGTGTCCCCACAGTCCTGAAGTCTCTGTTTTCGCAGTTTGGACTATACTAACCCGTTGAGCATATGTGGAGTTTGGATATGTGCAGTGAGGAAGTGAGAAGCTCCTGGGTGGATGGTGTTACCTGGGCCAAGAGATTCAAAGACAGGGTAGAACTGGGGTAGACTGGGGTGGGGTGGAAGAAGATAAACTTAGTTTTGAATATAGTGAATGTGAGATGTCTGAGAACAGTGGTGTGTAGTAAATGTTTTAACAATAAGCTCTTTGAGAAAGAGGAGCCCTGATCTGAAACATTTGCTGATTTCCATGGTGTAAATACGTCCACCGCGATGATTATAAGATACCACTATAAATATGATTTCACTGAGCAAGGAGGAGTGGGGAAGAGAGGTGTACAATGGGACCTTGTTAGCTGGTCTGAGCTGGCACAAGTTGACGCTAGCACATCACTATCCACAAGCATTCAGATGGAGATATTCAGTCTGCAGTAAGACATACACCAAGTCTGCACATGAAGAGAAATATCTGGGCTGCAGGCAGAGGTTTAAAAATCATGAGCAATTAGGGGGTAGTTAAAATCACAGTAATAGATAAAATCACCAGTGAATAGCACAGAAAGTGAGGAGGCTGAAGTCAGGATCCTGGGGGAAAAAAACCACATAAACAAGGTTTACAGAATGCTCTGGGGAGGGGAAGAAGGTCAAGAAGCCTGAGAAAAAACATAGGAAGGAGGAAGTGTCTCCTTACTTGTCAGAGCCAGGTTCTCCACATGTGCTCCAGGGCTTCTGCCTTCTCAGAGGAACTGGTCATTCATTGGTCATCCCTTACCTCTCGGTATCCTTTACCTCCCTCACCACCTTCACCCACCCGTCCTTTCCATTATCATTTAAACAAGCTCTAGTAGCTCCCTTCAAAACACAAATATCTGGACCCCACATTCTACTTCTACTGATATTCCACTTCTCTACACCCTCCAAGTGAAGATTCCCAAAGCCTTGGCACTTTGGTTGTCTCCACTGTCTCATTTCTCACTCACTCTCAGCCCTGCAAGCAGAACATCCTTTGCAAATGCTCTGGTAAAGTCACTAGTGGCCTCTGCCTTACTCAGTCCTATGTGCACTTCCCAGTCCAGTCTTGCTTTATCTCCTGCAGCATTCAACACCATTTATCATTCTCTTTTTGGAACACTCTCTTCTTTTGGTTTCCAAAACTCACATTCTCCTGATTTTCTTCTTAGCTCTCTGGCTTCTCCTTTGGCAATTTGTGTCCTCTGCCTGACCTCAGGCCATCTTGTCTTTTCCCCAAACCTCTTTATGACTTCATATGCTCTAAAATGTCACTCTTCCCTAACCGGTTTGGCTCAATAGATAGAGCATTGGCCTGCGGACTCAAAGGTCCCAGGTTCAATTGCGGTCAAGGGCATGTACCTTGGT
Source organism: Murina feae (assembly GCA_004026665.1). NCBI lineage: Eukaryota > Metazoa > Chordata > Mammalia > Chiroptera > Vespertilionidae > Murina > Murina feae. Next base: position 29,109 of record PVJC01000253.1, on the reverse strand, counting down.
TTCGGGCACATACCTAGTAGGAGGCGTGCAGGAAGCAGCTGATCGATGTTTCTCTCATTGATGTTTCTAACTTTCTATCCCTCTCTCTTCCTCTATTTAAAAAATCAATAAAATATATTAAATAAATAAATAAATAAATAAATAAATAAATAAATAAATAAAATGTCACTCTGAAGAATCTGATTCAACCCAGACTCTTCTGCTGAGCCTCAGACCTGTTCGGACAGCCATCTACTGAACATTCTTCTTTGTACTTTTTCTAGATACCTCAAACCTAATACATCCCAACTTAAAACTCTTGCTCTGGCCAGTATGGATCAATTGGTTGGAGTGCCTTCCCATATACCAAAAGGTCTCGGGTTCAATTCCCTGTCAGGGCACAAACATACCCAGGGTTGTGGGTTTGATTCCCAGCTGGGGTGCATGTAGGAGGCAACCAATCCATGTTCCTCTCTCACATCGATGTTTCTCCCTCTCTAAAGTCAATAAAACATATCCTTGAGTGAGGATTAAAGACAACAACAAAAAACCTCTTGATCTTTCTTCTCAAATGTTCTGCTCTTAGTAAGAGGTACTTCCAGGGTTTTGTTATTTAAATAATTATCTACCATCCGTTCCCTTTATAAACTGCAAGCCCCATGCGTACAGAGAAGGGTGCATGTGTTCCCAGTAGTAGTCTCCGTGCCCAGGACAGTGCCTGATAGATCATTCAGATTCGATAAATATTTGCTAAATGAGTTAAAATAGGGAAGCATATTAGTACAGAAACTGAAGTGAGAGGAGGCAGTGTCAGGGCCTAGAGAGATGAATGATATTGGGTTCTAGTCCTAGGCTGCTAGTTTTTAAGTGACTTTAGAAAGTCACTTTGCCTATCTGTAGATTGAGAGAAAGTTGAAGTAAATTACTTGTAAGGTCCCTTCCAAATTCTAACATTAAATTGACATCTATTACCTACTGCTAATATATCACTCAATTGGTAGATGCACATAAATGGAATTTGTATATAACTAAGAATGTGACTTTCTTCTTATGTTCTTTAAAAATTTGTGCTTTGCCCTGACCAGTTTGGCTCAGTGGATAGAGCCTCGGCCTGCGGACCCAAGGGTCCCAGGTTCAATTCCAGTCAAGGGCATGTACCTTGGTTGCGGGCACATCCCCAGTAAGAGGTGTGCAGGAGGCAGCTGATCGATGTTTCTCTCTCATCGATGTTTCTAGCTCTCTCGCTCTCCCTTCCTCTCCGTAAAAAATCAATAAAATATATTTTTTAAAAAAATTTGTGCTTTGAAAACTATTCTAATGCCTATAATACAGGCTAAAAAAATTGTCTGTGTTGATACTTTACTTTTAAATTACATGAGGACTCACTGAAGGCTATTCATGTACTTGAACTTTCCAAAGACTTTTCAAAATCCATGGGGATCTCATAACTATCCAAGGTGACTTGCAGGGCAGGTAGTTGTAAATACTCTAATTTTTCAGAGGTGGAAACAGTCCTATACTTACAGTCTCATCCCTTTCAGGGGGATTCATGGAGAGACTAGTCTTGTTACCATTGCACAGTAAAGTCGCTAAAGCTGTCTTGGTTCATATCTCTACTCTGCAGTCCTAGGAATCACTTCCACTACTACAAAATGGAAACAATGCTAGTACTTAACTTCATCGTATTTTCGTGAGAAGTAAGTTAGAATGGAATTCAGTAAATATGAGTTGTTGCCCTAACCGGTTTGGCTCAGTGGATAGAGCATCAGCCTGCGGACTCAAGGATCCCAGGTTTGATTCCAGTCAAGGGCATGTACCTTGGTTGCGGGCACATCCCCAGTGGGAGGTGTGCAGGAGGCAGCTGATCGATGTTTCTCTCTCATCGATGTTTCTGACTATCTATCCCTCTCTCTTCCTCTCTGTGGAAAATCAATAAAAATATTTAAAAAAAATATATGAGTTGTTAATACGGTGTCATACAGACCTGTAAAAAGTTCTACAAAAGCCCACTTTGGTGAGAAACTGCCTCAGCAAGACCCTTCTCACGGCATTCCCAGCTTCCCGAAGGCCCACAGCAGACCCATTCCTCCCTGCTCAGGGATTTTCAGAACTGCTGCCCCTTCCCTCTGCCTCCAAGAGGCCGGGCGCAGGGCCGGCGGAGATCGCCCCAGCGCCGATTCCTAGTGAGGGGCGTGGTCTCACAGGCCGGGGGCGTGGTCAAACAGAGAAGCGGGGCGTGGAGCTTCCCTTCCCCGGCTGGAGCCACCCAATCCGGGAGTGTAGGTCACGTGACCAGAGAGCGGTTTCACCCTCCCCTGTGCCGATACCACCTCTTTCAGCCTCAGGAGGATATCTTACTCCTTTTCGGAAATCAAAGCATTAATTTTGGTCCGTTTTGCGTCAAAATAGTGTGGAGTCATAGCTTCCTTTTGACGGAGTCAATCTTAGCCCCTTAACTAGTATTTTCCGTTCCGGCCTCCCCCCACTAAGTAGTTGGTCTCGCCCAGCCGGGCCCTGGGCGCGGCGGCGACGGCCGCGTCACTGGCAGGCGGGATCCCTCCGCTCTGGGGAGAACAGCGTTGGACTGTTGAGTTGGGGCGATTGAGGAAATCCATCCGCGTCGCCGCCGCCGCTGCCGCCTCCGCCGCGGAGGAAGACAGGACCTCCCGCGCTTCTCCAGCGACCCTTGGCAGAGTCCCACCGCCACAGGTACCTACGCTGACAAAAGGAGTCCTCATACCCCCCCAGCCCCAAATTACCAGGGGGGGTGGGGTGTGGACCTTTCTTCCTTCCGTCTCCCGGATCTGGCCTCTTGGGAGCGGACGTAACTCCCCAGACCTCCCCTCCCTTCCTCTGGCCCTGTCGCTCCTAAACCCGGAAGGGGAACTGGGGACCCTCGCTCCCAATAATGCACGCCCTCCCTGCACCATTAGGCCCATTTTGCCTGACCCCAGATCCCCTCCGGGCTCCGCTTGCCTCTTGCCCGCTGAGAAGTTGGGGACAAATTCGGAGCTTCCTCTAGGCCCCGTTCCGCCCCCTTCCCCTTCCCCTTCCTCTACCCCAGTTTGCCCCTGAGTAGCACCCCTCGTGTCCTCCCATTTCGTACCCCCGGCAGCATTCATCTTGCAAAACTCCAGAATCCTCAGAGAGACAGGCAAGGCCGCGAGGCCACCCTTCCCTTCGCCACTATCCTGCCGTCGATTTGGGTTCTGCCTGTTTTCTGGCTCCATTTATCTGGAAGGGAGTCCTCGGCACCCCTATCCCTTTACCAGCCCTGACCCCGAGCCTAGCTCCGGGAGCCCCCGCCCCCTGCCCAGATTTATTTGGGGAAAATGGAGGTCGTGGGGGCCGGAGGGCCAGGCCAGCAGCGCTTCGCAGCGCGGTACCGGCCTGCGCCTTGTAGCTGCAAGATCCGGGACCCTCCCTTGTCCCCTTCCCTTCGCCTCGCCAACCTGGCGGGGGCGGGGGCACCACAGTTTCGCCTTGTGACCCCAGCTGCTGTGTGCCCAGAATTCGGGGGACCCAAGGGGGTCCTGAGGTTGATGGGACTGAGGGCTGGGAGCGTCGCCCCCGCCCCCAGCGGCTTCCTCCTGGTCGGCTTCCTTCTGCCCTGGGCCTCTGGCGCTGCCATCCGGCCCGGGCTCCCGGCAGCTGGAAGGAAGGGGCTCTGTCAGGAGCTGGGGGGGGGGGTGGGACTTTGCCCCCTCCCCGCTTTTTCTGAGGGGCACCCCTGGGCACTGGCGTAGAAAGCTGCACTGACGGAGGGGAAATGTCAGTGGGGAAGAGGAACGCCCAGGTCTGGGGGAAGTGGGAGCGGGGTGCTCGGTCGGATCACACAGGTGTCCAAAAGGGGGAGCAGGACTCGGCCCTGGAGCGGAGCCAGCCAGGCCCCTGGGGCCCCAGTGATGAGCCCGCGGACTGGGATCCTGGGGTGCCGAGGGCGCAGAGCTAGGCCGCCCTGGGCCGCCGCTCGCCGGCGCCGGGGAGAGAGCAGCTCCGCGCCTCAGGGCGGGAGACCTCTCTTCGGAGCCCTAATTACTTGTGAGCGGCTCCCACGGGCTTTCCGCAGCGCGCCGGGGCGGGCGGCCTCGGCTCTGGAGGGAGCAGCGGCTTGAGGCTGCCCTCCCCGCCACCCTCGCCTCCACCTGCCGCGGGCGGGCAGCTCATGGGGTGCAGCCGGCCCTAGGATTATCCGGGGTGAGCCATCCCGAACCTATTAGTGCCCAATCGGCTTTTCCCAAATCCTGTAAACAGCCACCCTGGCCGGTTCTGGGGAGGAGCAGGAGGCTGGGTCGGGCGGGGGCGATGGGGTCGGGGGTGGGGTCACCCACCCCACAGGTCTCTGCCTTGGATGCTGTTGCCTTGGCAACCAGGCTAGGGTGGGACACTTCACCAATGAGATGCTCTCATTCCGGGTGACGGTTGCCTAGGCAACCCCACGAACAGCCCAGCTTACCCCTCTTGTCTCCCCCCCTCCCCAGTCTAAGCTTGGGGGGTGTGTGCGGAGGGTGTGCGGCTTGTGGGGATGAATTTAAAGAGGCACCGCCCCTTTTAAAATAAGGTGCTAGTTGGGTGGTGCCTGTGTGGGCGGGGCGGACGCCTGATCTGTTTTGAAGGGACTCTCCACCCCCTTCACCTCCCTTCCTCCCCCAGTTCCTGTCGCGGGAACCCGCCTGGGCTTCTGTCCGAGGGAGGGGTTTCCCCTGCGCTTCCTCTTGCACTTCCCGCTTCGTTTCCGGGGGGCGGGAGGAAGATTGGGGAAGTCAGCTATTCCTAGGCCACATCTCCTGGGCAGAGGCCCCGGGTTCTGCCGGGGAGACCGAGGCCACCGCCGCCGCCCTCTCTCCGCCCAGCGTTCAGTCCTTCCTGTGGTCTTCAACTCTGCCTTTCCGCCCTTCTTCCCCGCGGCCTCGGGCCTGACGCCTGCCCTGCATCCCCCAGGCCTCGGGCCAGCGGCGAGGAGCTGCCTCCCCCAGCCCCCTTCCCGCGGCCCCCAGCCGCCCCCAACCCCGCCCCACGGGCCCGGCGCCATGAGTGAGCTGGAGCAACTGAGACAGGAGGCTGAGCAGCTCCGGAACCAGATCCGGGTGAGGGCCTGGCCGGCTGAGCTGCGGGTCGGGTACTGAATGGGCATGGCCAGGCGGCTGTGTGTGTGTGTGTGTGATGGGGAGGGGGTGTTCTTTATGTGTGGGGGGGTACCCTAGCCCCTTACTGTCTTATCCTCTCCACTCCCCGGTCTCATGTGTTCTCCCCCTCCCCCATCTTCTGCCTCTCTCTGACTGGTTCTGCTGTATATTATAGGATGCACGAAAAGCATGTGGGGATTCAACACTGACCCAGGTGAGATAAACCCCGTGCTGGACTTGGGGTTGAGGGAAGGAGCAAGTGTTGGAGGCATTCTGCTTAGTGGGCTCTGCCTTCTGACCCTGGCTGCCTCCACCTCCAGATCACAGCTGGGCTGGACCCAGTGGGGAGAATCCAGATGAGGACGCGCAGGACCCTCCGTGGGCACCTGGCAAAAATCTATGCGATGCACTGGGGGACAGACTCGAGGTGCGTGCGTGCTTGGGCCTGAGCTTGGTCTGCCCTTGGGCTAATTTATAGCAGGCAGTTGGAGGAGTAAGGGGCAGCCTTGCAGATAGATGTAGGGAGAGGAACAGAATGCCCATGCTGCTGAGTATATTTGGGAAGACTGACTCCCAGATATGCTGAGGCCATTGGAAAGAGGACCACACTGACAGGAACTTCTGGACTGTTGCTGGGAGTTGTCTCAGAAGGGCCTCCCACCAGATGGGAGGCTGGTAAGAGTGTCCTTCCAGAGGGGGCTTCACACCCTGACCCCTGTCTCTCCCTTGCCACTTTGCAACAGGCTGCTGGTCAGCGCCTCCCAGGATGGGAAGCTCATCATTTGGGACAGCTATACCACCAACAAGGTAGAGGTGATCCTGAGGCTGGATAGGGCTGGGCTGTAGGCCCTGCCTGATTTCTGACCCTGGGCACTGCCCCTCCTCTCTAGGTCCATGCCATCCCGCTACGTTCCTCCTGGGTTATGACCTGTGCCTACGCGCCCTCAGGGAACTTTGTAGCCTGTGGCGGGTTGGACAACATCTGCTCCATCTACAGCCTCAAGACCCGTGAGGGCAATGTCAGGGTCAGCCGGGAGCTGCCTGGCCATACTGGTAAGGGGGTCCTGGTAGGGCATAGGTGCTGTTGGTTGGGGTAGGGGCTGTGCTGCCCTCCCTTAGAGACCTGGCTGACCAGCCTTTTTCCTCAGGGTACCTGTCCTGCTGCCGCTTCCTGGATGACAACCAAATCATCACCAGCTCGGGGGATACCACCTGGTGAGGCCCTGCCATCCACACTTCCTGCCTGGGGGAATACTGCCTCAGTGCTTAGCATGTGGTATACACACCCTGTGCAAGTGAGGGCAGAGCTCTTATTTTAAACATCTAGGCTCCTCCTGTGGTGGGAAGGAGACAGGAGTAGGCTTCTGTGATTCAGTGGCTCCTGATGCCCCTTCCTTGGAGGCTGTCAGGGCCAGGCTCACATGGTGGCGGGGTAGGGAGGCAAGAGTCTTCTCTGCCCCCCTCTCTGATCCCTTTCTTCTTCCTAATACCTTTCTAGTGCCCTGTGGGACATTGAGACAGGCCAGCAGACAGTGGCTTTTGCTGGACACAGTGGGGATGTGATGTCCTTGTCACTGGCCCCCGATGGCCGCACCTTTGTGTCAGGGGCCTGTGATGCCTCTATCAAGCTGTGGGATGTTAGGGATTCAATGTGCCGACAGACCTTCATTGGCCACGAATCCGACATCAATGCTGTGGCTGTAAGTTCTGGGCAGGCTGGCCCTTCTCCGCCAGGCTTCTGGCCTGCTCTGTGCCCTCATTCCACTCTGGTTTTGTCCTGTAGTTCTTCCCCAACGGCTATGCCTTCACCACTGGCTCTGATGATGCCACGTGCCGCCTCTTCGACCTGCGGGCAGACCAGGAGCTCCTCATGTATTCCCATGACAACATCATTTGCGGCATCACCTCTGTTGCCTTCTCTCGCAGTGGCCGGCTGTTGCTTGCTGGCTATGACGACTTCAACTGCAACATCTGGGATGCCATGAAGGGCGACCGTGCAGGTGAGAGCTGGGTGCTGGGCTGAGATAGGCTGGGACAGGGAACCGGGCCAGAGGAGTTGACGTACCCTCCCTCACAGGTGTCCTTGCTGGCCATGACAACCGTGTGAGCTGCCTCGGGGTCACAGATGATGGCATGGCTGTGGCCACAGGCTCCTGGGACTCCTTCCTCAAGATCTGGAACTAATAGCCCCAACTGGGCCCGGCCAGGAGGGGCCTTGCCCTCGCCCACACTACAGGCCGGGAGCTTTGGGGCTGGGGCACATGAGCCTCCCTCCCCTGGCCATAGGGCCTTGGGTCCCTGCTCCCCTACCCAGGTTTGGTTCCTCTCGGGGCCCCCACTGTGGAATAAAGATGGGAATAGAATGGAGGAAGAGGGGCAGAAAGTCCTTCTTCTTTAGCTGCCCTGGGGTCAGGGCCTCATCCCCCTGGAGGGTCAGAGGCAGGAAGTAGAAACTCCAGGGGCTGGCTTTTTTAAAACTGGTTTTATTTTAATTTTTATTATATTTTCAGTTTTTCCATAAAGGAACCAATTCCAACTCTGTACCTGGTCTCTTTCTTGCTTATGTCTTCCTTATTTTGGGGAGGGCATATCAGCTTGGGGGTAGCGGGCCCAAGAGGAAATTTCACTCTTCAGGGTTGTATGTGTTCCTCCTAAACACACACAGCCTTTCACTCGGACTGACCAACCACACCATGTCTGTTCTTTTGAATTCCCAGCTCTAACTCTCCTTCCCCTACACCCTCTTTCCCCAAGAAAAGATGCAGAAGCTGAAGGGAACACACACCAAGTTTTATTGAGGGTAGTATTTACAGGGGCAGGTAGAAGAGGAAGGAATAACAGGGTGGGGGAGATTTCAGGAACAAGGCAGACAAGGGGATACAGAAGGCCCCTGCACCTCACCCCAACCCAGGAAGGGCAGGGGAGCAGCCAGGGCCCAGGAAGATGGGCTGGGGAAGGATAGCAATGGGGGGAATGAGTCCCTGGGCTTTGAGGGCTCAGGGGCTTGTAAACATTGACCACTCTCAGAAGGGGATAGGGTGGGAGAGGGTTCCCCCTACACTTCCTCACAGGGTTAAGGCCTCTCCAGGCTCAAAGTCTCTTTAGCTAGGGGGGAGGGGGAAGGAAGAGAGGGGAAGAGTGTTATCCCCCCTCCCCCTGCATTGGCTGCGGCAGGGGTGGGGGCAGTTACATTCAGTCACAACAGTACTCCCCCCACACCTCTAATGCCGCCAAATACTGGCGCAAGTAAAAGGGGAGCTGGGGGGCCAGCAGCAGCAAGACACTTCACCCTGGCCCATCACCCCCTTATTGCTTTAGAGAGAATATTGTCTTTTCATGGACGCTAACACTGTTGAAACCAGGGAGAAGCAGGTGGAGGGAGCCCCTCCACCCCTCAAGGCCAGCTTTATTCCCCCAACACTGACCCAGTTGCCACTTTGGTGCAAAAACAAACAAACGAACAAACAAACAAAAACAACCACCCCAAAACAAACAAAAAACGTGGTCTCTCTGGGGATGGATGGGGGGAACAACTGGGGCCACTCCCCATTTCCCCAGGGCAGGAAGGAGAAATACATTCATGGAGGGGAGGCAGTGGCAGAATCCTGCCCTAATACTGCACTCTGAGCAGTGAGGTCAATAGGAGAAATTAGGTGAGAAACCCAAAAGATACAACAAACTTAAAACACACACAAATGAAGACAAACCCAGGCAGGTGACTGGGAATAGGTCCATGAACAGGACCACCTCCCCCTGACTTAGGCGAAACGACACATCTATTCTTGACCCCCCCCACCCCCCACCTTACCCAACATTAAAAATGTATCGGGGTAGGGAGGGGAGAGGCCACTCCTCTCCAGTTTGGTCAATGGAGGGGTCAGGGCAGAGCTGGGTGGTCCACATCCCACAGCCAGCTGGCTATAGGTGGAAAGCTCCCTTCTAACAGCCCACACTGTAACCTGAAGCCCCAAACTGCCCACTCCCCTGGCCTCCCGGGCCCCTCCTCTCATCCCCTTCACAGGAGAAATAGTCATTAAGTGGTGCCTCTCTCCAGTCCCAGGAGGAACTAGTTTGCCCCACCTCACTCCAAGGGATGCAGCAGGGGCTTATGGCCCAAAGAATACATTCATGTGGCAAGGCAGGGAGCTGGGCTTTCAGCTTCACACCCAGTTCCCCTAATGGCAGTGGTGGGGGAAGCCCCTCACCAGGGCCAGAGTGGAAGTTCTGCTGTCCTGACAGCCAGATGAGGTTGGCACTGGCTGGCCCTCTGCCATCTACCCCGTCAGCCACCTGGGGACGGGAGGTGGCCTGGCCCATTTGTGCAACTTTCCCCCAAAGCAGCAAAGCCAAGGGGCTCCTTTAGCCCCAAGCCCAGACACCTCTGCCACAGTCATAGCAATAAGGGGGCCTTTCACAGCAGTCCGGCCGGTGGGGCTGAGGGGACGTTGCTGTGCAAACTGCTGGCACCCCAGCTTCCAGTTACCTCAATGGCCCACCTGGCAGGGCAGGGAGGGTAAGTGCAGCCTTGGGGGCCAGGCAGGACAGACCGATGGGGCCATGTCCCCACTGCCCAAAAATAAACAGTGTGTGTTTTCTTTCAGCCTCCTAACTTTTTTCTTTTCTTTTTTTTTTTTTTCTTAAAAAAAAAAACCCAACAAAACCAAAAACTCTGTGGACCTTCCATTGTCACCGCCACAATCCCCAGAGGGGGAGGGGGTGCTTAGAGTCTAGTTTTTAACAATTTCGTCTCTCCTAACGTTTTCTTCAAATGTTTAAAATCTTTTAAAAGGAAAAAAAAACCTTCCCCCCCAATCTATTAAAGTGCCTCGTGGTGGGTGAGTTAAGGTGCATCGTGTGGTTTGTAACAAGTGCTGGGGACCCTGCCCCTGCTTCCTCCTATGCTCCTTAATGGGAGCCTGCAAGCTGGGGACCCAAGAGTCCAAGCTGCTGCTGTTGCCCCTGGCCTACAGCCCAGGGGGGCTGGTGGGACGGGCTGGTCAGTAGTCATCCACGCTCTCGATCTCACCAGAAGGTCCATGCAGGGAGTACCCTGAAGCCGGAAGAAGCTGGGTTTGAGCTCTTTCACCCACAGGTGCCTGCTCCAAGCTGAGGAAGGAGCCTCCTTACTGACCCCACCCCCAGAACATACCCAAGATGCTAGGGTCCGAGTGCAGCATTAGTGCCCTCCTCTTGGCCTTGCTGCCCTCCCCAGGGCCAAGTTTGGTGCTGTGGTTTGTCTGAAAGGCGGTCTGCAGAGAGCCGCTGCTCAACCAAGCCTCCTGCCAGGCAGTAGAAAGGGAGAGGGAGTCAGGAGGGTGCTGGGAAGCCTCATCCTCACCTGCAGGGGATGTGAAACCTCACCTGCTGCTGTTGCCGTTGTTGGCTGGCTTTCTGCTTAGCCCTCCTTTCCAGGAATTGTTTGGCAAATTCTTTGGCTTCCAGCGTGTCCCCCAGGCAGGAACGAATATAATCGTGGACATCATAGGGGGATTCCACCTCTTTGAGGATCGCTACAGCCATGGGCACTACAGGGCAGGATGGTGGCTGTCAGGGCCCACCTGATGCAAAGTCTGGCACCTCTGGCCCAGCCCAGCCTCCCAGAGTCTGCCCCTGTACCATCCAGGCTGCCCGTGGTGCTCAGTGTGTGCAGCATCTGCTCACACCACTGAGTGAAGCCATCCTGAGGCCTGGGAATGCCCTGTAACAGCTTCAGCAGCTTCTCTTCCTCCTCCGTCTTTTTGCGCACAGGCCGACCAGACAGGTGGCTATAGGAGTCACTAGGTTGGATAAAGATGGATTAGAGGCAAGAGATCAGTTCAGATGTTCTCCTTCCAGCCCTAGCCCAGACCCTGCAGGCCCTGGCACCCACCTGAGAGAGGGGCTGCTCCGGCTGCTCTTCAGGCCCAGGCTGCGGGCCAGGCTCCCGCTGCTCTTGATGGTGTCCTCCCAAAGCCCCAGGCCGACACTGCTGCCCCCACTCTTGTCGGGCCCGCCCCACAGCGGCCCAGACTCAGATACCCACTGGTTCACGGGAGTAGCGCCCAGGCCCCCAAGCTGTACAGATGGCAGAAAGTCAGTGGCCCAAATAGGGAAAGCTAAGTGGGGAGGCTTGTAAGGATCACATAGGGGGGCAAAGTAAAAGCCACATAGAGGAGAGATCGTTGAGTCATAGAAGGACTAGAGCTCCCCACTCCACACCCGTCACCCTGAAAGCTGACTGGAAGGGGGTTCATGCAGGCCCAAAACTTGCAAGTCAACCAGAGAAGGGCCCAGCTTGCTCACCACTCGGTGGTTGGGGGCCTGGGCCCGCGATGACTCCCGAGGCAGAGGCTGCTTATGCAGCTGTCGCTCACTCTCCAACTGCAACTCAAGCAGCGTCTTCATGGAGAGTCCTTGTTTGGCCAGGCCAGCCCACAGTGGGGGTGGGGAGCTGGGTGCAGGGGGCACTGGGACTGCGGCCACTGCCTGCTGCTGCTGCAGCAGCTTCAGTAGTAGCTCCTGTTGCCGCACCTAAACCAGTGAGACAGTAAGGGCCAGCAATCTGGCCCCAAGCTCAGGCCCAAGAAGCGGGAGAGCTCAACTGGGAACCCACCTGCTTGCGCCGAAACAACTCTTCTTCCTCCTGTCGCCGCTTCTGCTCCTCCTGTTGCTGCTGGCGTCGCTTCTCTTCCCGGCGCTTGCGCTCCTCCTCCTCCCGCTTCACCCTGAGCTCCACTTCTCTGCGCTCTTGGAACTGACAGTCAACAAGATCAGCCATCAGACATAGGGCACCCTGACTTCCTGCTTCAGTTCAGCCTTTGACACCAAGGACTCCAGCCCCAGGATGCCTACTCACTTTATGTTGCAGCTGGAGTTGTTCTAAAATTGGACCCTGAGTCGAAGAGTTAATTGGTATGTCCCATAGACTGGCCTCACCGCCTGCAAGAGGCAAAGGCAGCTGCAGGAGGGCGCTCAGGCTCCCTGGACTGAAGCAACCTGAGGGGTAGGTGAAGCCCGAGCTCCCTACTTCCCCAGAGAACACTGGACTGGACACACACCTGATTGTGATGAGGCTGAGGTATGTATATCCCAGAGGGAGCCTGAATCTGGCACCGACAAGGACCGGTTCATCGTCGGGAGCAGGTTCTGGTCCCCACTTCTGAGAAGCAAAGCACTGACTCTCAGCAATCTAAACCCATCTCCCCACTTTACATATCCTGAGGGCTCACACATGCAGCCAAGCAAAGACTGAGATGTGACAGGCAGAGCAGCCCACAGACCTGGGGGGTTTGAGAGCTTGGAGCTGCTGCAGGAAGGCGGTGAGCTGCTGCTGCTGCGGTGGAGTCAAGTCCCCCAGAGCCACCTTTTCCCGCAGCCCACACTGCTGGAGGGGGCGGCTGTGGAAAGGAAGACAGGCATGAGGGTGCCCGCCCACATAACCCATGTCCATCCGTTTACACGTCCTCCTGGGTCCCATACCTGTTGACCAGCTGAAGAAACTGCTGGTGCTGCAGTTGCTGGTACAGTGCCGCTGCTGCCAGCTCCTGTTGCTTCTTCAGCCGCTCCTGGTCCATGTTTCCCTGAGTAAGGATGAGAGTATTCCCTTTATGCTCCACACAACCAGTTGACATCCTGCTTCCCCTCCCTGCCTTGCCGAAAGGTGGGTATGCTCACCAGCAGTGGGGGTGGTGAGGGCCCGGGGGCAAAGGGGACACGACCCCACATCTTGATCACCTCACCAAGTGGCTGGAAGCCCTCATCACAACCACGCTTCACAAGCAGGGCCATGGAGAAATAGCCTGCCTGGAACCACTCTGCCATCTCCTGTGTTGTAAAGGGGCCTGGACAGGCAGAAAGGGGGCTTTGGTCAGAAAGGTATGCCAGAGGAAGCCTCAGAGAGAATGAGGGTGTGCCACCACCCCTAACAGCCCCTCCTGCATGCTCCCCACTCCCCACGGGCACCTTGGATCTCTCCCTGTGGGTCCTTGTAGAACCATTTTCGGGCCGCACCATGGCTGAGGGGGAGGGCAGTGGCAGCTGCAGAGTGTCGCAGGCCCTGGGTGTGCATGGCAGCTGTGAACTGCTCCTCCTCCAGGGAGCTGTCCTGCAGGGATGCCACAAGCTTCTCTGCCTCCTGGGCGCCCAGGGAGAGAAGGAAGGCTCAATTGCCCAACCACGTAATAGCAGGACAGGGCTGGGGCTAAGGTCAAGTGAGGGTGAGCTAGACACAGTGGGACAGATGGGGAATTGCATGGCACCAGGACAGACTATCAATGGCTTTCTGTCCCCCTGTAGGGGAGGATCCCTAGAGTCTTCTTAGGCTCCCTGCCCACACCCAACCTGCTGCAGGTGCTTCAAGCCTTCATCATCTTCCAGATCTCCAGGCTGGCTGGGGGGTGAACCCACTCCAGGACTCAGTTGCATGCCCCTCAAATCATCTCCTGGGAGCAAAAGAAGGTGGAATGGAGGGTCCAGAGGAAGTGCAAGACAGTCCCCTATCTTCTAGAAAAGCAGGCTCTTCTCTAGCTCTCACTCCAACACCCCGGGCACCACCTTCCCGTAAGGAAGAGGCATGTTTTCACCACCAGCCCTTGGTTCCAATAAAAGGGCAGCCCCACCCTCTGGCTACCTTCAGTAACTGGCAGGTCCTTCTCCACAGCATCACTTCCTTCCCCATTAGCTCCCCAGAGTGGGCCCAAGGTAGCCAATGGGGATGGGGAGCTGGACTTCTCTGAAGGTGGCAGTGGGGTCAGTTCCTTCCCACCTGAAAAAGGGTAATTACCAGACTTCAAAACCAAAGAGCCAGAAGTCCTTAAAAATAGCACAAGCCCTCCATTTGTGGCCAGATCTTGGGCTTCTAGGTAGAGTCCACCAACATAACCCCGGTCATCTCAACAGTCACTAACTCAACACCACAAACTCTGCTTTGCACACTTCCTTTTTCACCCCCAAATACTGGACACTGGCTGTGTCCACGGCACTGTCCAGGGCTGTATGCACAATACCATAAATTTACTATGTTCGACAGATTCTTTGAGGGATTTGCAAAGGTCGTTTGGATCATGCTTGATTTTCATATGACACTGCCCTGCGGTTTCTGGGTTCCTTCCTGCACCTGTCAGTCCCTGCTTTTCTGGAGTTTCAAGCAGCCTTCTTCTAAAGATGAGTGGACAGTCAGGACCCAGCCTGGTGAGGGAACCCTCTGTCCACCTAGCCCAGTTCAGGCTCTCAGGCCTTCTTATTCCACCCTGCAGGCTTACCTGCCTCAGGTACCTCCTCATCCAGCCCTTCAGCAGGCTCTTCCTCCTCTTCCTCCAGACCCTGGAAGTCAAGCTCCTGCTCCTCAGGAATAGACTCCTTGGGGCCCTTCTGCATGGAATTAGAAAATACAATGGGAGGTGAGGGACAGGATAAACAGGTGGGAGTAAGAGGTGGGTTCCCACCGATCTCTAACAACCATCTTCCCCTGGCTGCCGCATGGGTACCTTGAGAGGCAAGAAGGCTCCAGAGGCATCGAAGGTGCCCATTTCTTCATCCTCATCATCCAGGCACCACTCTGGGAGCCCATCCTTGTCATCATCAAAGCCATCAGGCCCTCGGCACCTCCGGAGGTGAGAGCTGCTCCCCCCACCCCGCCCTTCCTCTTCACACCCTCCTCGATCCCCTCGCAAATCAAATTCAAACTTGCGACGGCGGTCCCCATGTTCCCGCCAGCCAGCCGAGCGGGGGCCACTATCTGTACAGGAAAAGTCAGTAGGAGAATCAGTATCCCAGTTGAGCCAGAGGCTCCTCTTCTGCTGCCCATAGGACCCCTGGGACCCCCGACATTTCCGGGACCTCTCCCCCACCCACCTCACTCGAGAACACTTTTAGTTCCCTCCACCTGACCATGAAAGCCCCCTGCATGGGATGATCTTGCTACTTCCCACCCCCTACAACACCCATCTAGCCCCAATCTCACCAGGGCTGGATGAACGCCAGCGGTCCCCATCTCGCCGGGGTCCTGCCCCAAGTCTCCAGCTGCCCTCCTCCTCTTCCTCTTGCTCCTCCCGGAGAGAACG
The DNA here is from genome assembly GCA_004026665.1 of Murina feae. Taxonomy (NCBI): domain Eukaryota; kingdom Metazoa; phylum Chordata; class Mammalia; order Chiroptera; family Vespertilionidae; genus Murina; species Murina feae. The sequence continues at coordinate 13,964 of PVJC01000253.1, read as the reverse complement.
CCAGTTCTCGCTATCTGAACGGGCATGTTCCTTCCTCGGTCCAGCCCCTCCCTCTTCAAACCCGGATCGTGCTTGGGGGCAGGGGAAGACACAGTCAGCAGAGTGGCAGTCACAGTCCCTGGAAGACTCTTTTTATAATCTCATTGACAAAGAGGAGCCCAGCTCCAGGTTCTCTTGCCCCACCCTGCACCTTCCCCAGGAAAGGCCCCCCTCACTGAGGCCACCCATTTCCATCTCCCCCCACCTCTCAATGACCTTCAGGGCCTGGAACCTCCCTCACCACTATCCATACCTCCATCCCTCCTGGCCGACTTCTCAAACCGCCTCTCGCCTCTGCAGGAGGGAAACATGTTGGTCAAAGGAGGACAGCTTCCCATCCCTGATTTTTGAGATCTCTGCACAAGTGTCCATTCTGCTCTGAGGAGGGAGGGGATGGGGGACTAGGAAAAAGTCAGACCTGGGAGGGAGCCCAAGGGGGCACACAGAACTGAAAGTCACAGAACAAAAGGGGACTAAGAAAATCAGAAGACAAGGGCAGGGCTGCAGGGGACAGAGGGCAGAGAGAGCAGTTCTGACCAGCTTATTTAATTATTCTCCTGCTGCCCTCTCATGACAAAGACCTAAGCCTTTCTTCATGGGATCCTAGATCTTAACCCTAGGGCTTCTCTCTGTTCTGCCTCTATGCCATCTCCTTCCAGCCTGCACCTGTCATCCCAACTCTGGCTGCGCTGGATCTCCCGGGGGTTTCGACCAAAGGCCCCGTCGCCTTCTTCAATGCTTCTTTGGTAAAAGCAACTGTCACCACGGCCACGACCTGAAATAGGAATGAGATGCACATAGGAAACTTGCCAGATCACCTCTGCACATCTTCAAACCACAGGCCCCCACCACCTGCTACCCCAGCCCGTTATCAGGCCCCTACCTCGGCTCCGAGTGCTGCCCCTGCCACGGGAGGCGCCGCCTGGGGCGGGGCCAGCCCCTTTCCCCATCAGCCTCAGCACAGCCACACTGTTCACTGACAGGGAGAAGTTTCTCTGAGGAGGGAGCCAGGGGTGGGAGTGAGGACCCAGGTACCTGACTGCCCCCACCTTGTCCAGAACTGTAACCCTCCACCACCTGTCTTCCCAATCCAGCCCCTCCAAGATGGAGCTCCAGTGCCCTAGCCCCACCTGCTCCTCTTCCGTCAGAGGCTCCAGTGCCAGGGGCTGCAGTGGCTCCTCCTGTAGCACCGCAGCAAATTCCTTGTCCTGCAGCTCATCTGGGACCTGTCAATCAGGGCAGGAGGGCCGAGATACCACATGCTCCTGGGAACTCTCCACTGACTAAGGACAGACAGGCAATTAGATCACATACCCTCCCCTACACCCACCCTCCCACCTTGTTCTCCTTGACGTAGAGAGCCAGCATCTCCTCTCGCCCATATCGATAGTCAGCCAGCTTGTACTTGGGCATAGCAGGAGATGGGGGCGGGGAGGCCACGCTGCCACCACTAGAAAGTGCCCTCAGCCTAGAAAAGGGACATAGGGAAGAAGAAAGACCGGAGTTTGAGCAGCTCTATTCTTTCTGGCTTTCCCATGCCACCCAAAGCATATTTGTCTCACCACTCAGGCCCAAAGTTGAGGGTCTCTGCAGCCATTGTGGAGCTGGGAGTGTCCTAGAGATCAGAGATGAGCAGGGGTGGGGGGACCTGGAGTTCACTCTCCAAACACCTGTGGAGGGGACACTGGGCTTAGAGACAGCACACCCAGATAGTCCTGAGAGGATGGTTAATAGGTGCCCACCGTGGTGAGCATAATAATGGGCTCTAAAAGGACTCACCTAAACCAGCCACGTGCCACTCACACCATGAGCTAACCAGAGTCACGGCAGGGGAAGACCTAGAGGTAAGGTAAGAAACGGCAGCTAGGACCCTTCTGTTTCTGCAGGGGTGCCCTCCCTCGCCCCAGACCCACCTGACAGCCTTACTCTGGGCAGCAGGTAGAGTACGGACCAGCCTCTCTTCAGGCAGGAGCCTATGCTGGAGTGAACCAGGGGCCTCAAGCTACTAGATGTTGGTTTGACCACAGTGGTGCCCAGGGAGGGACCTTCACATCTGGGAAAAATCCTTAATGAGATGAGGGAAAGAAGGTGGGTTAGATTAATGGGTCAGACGGGTCTCCCTGCCTGTGGCCTACATAATGGTGACTATAGCCTCTACTCCCTCTCATCTGTCCCCCATGTTTGGTCCCACAAACAGTTAATTCACCCAGCAAAGCCTGACTGAGGTGCTGGAGGTGGGCAGGGAATACTCCAGGTATCTCCCTAGGTCTCAGCACTCCAGCTGCATGGCATAGCATTCAATAAGGGGGTGCGTAAGGTTTGCACGGACACTCAGGACAAAGATAAAACAAAAATAACCAAACAAATAAAAAAGAAAGGAACTCACTGAAACCACAAATATTGCAGAGAGAAAAAAGGTTAGTTATAGAGAGGATTAGAAATTAATCTGGGAGAAAAATTACTTTTCTTCCGAAAAATTTTAGAGCTGGCTGCTTGGCAGCTAGAATCCAGAGACTCAGTTTCAAGAGAAACCCAGTACAAGGGGAGAGAGGGTGGGGGTGCTATTCCAGGGACAAAGGTGCGGCACATGTTGAAGGCTGCATGAAGGCAAGTCCAGCCAGTGCACTCATGGGCTGGTTTACAAAATAGGAAGCAACACCCAAACCCCTTCTTCTTCCCAATCAGGAAGAATCCAAACGTAAGTAAAATGAGCCAAGAAGGGAACCAAGTTATGATGATACAAATTGGGAAGAAGGCCCCTCACCATAAAGTCCAAATAAGCTCAGAGTTACTGAGGCTGACAGAAGTGGCGGCGTTGGCAGTGACCTGTCCTTCTAAGGACGGCTAAAAGATGCTCTCAGGAAGCAGCTCATCCCTGGTTGTTCTGGGCAAGCAGGGTCTCAGGTGGCTGAGCAAGGATTCTCTCACTGGTTGGGAAGAAGGCTGGACTGGAGTGCCTCCACAATGCCCATTAACTCCAAGACTCCACAACTCTGGGAAGGAAAAAGAAGGGTTTTTATCAGAGGGGCCAAGGGGCAGAGGTTCTTTGACCTACAGTTGCATACCAGAATATAAATCTCTAGAACAGACACAGTACCCACTCCCAGAATCCCAGCATCTCAGGATGAAACGGAGCTTTTACGACCAGCTAGAATGGGGCTGACCTCTCCCAGCACGGGCATCTCTTCCACAACTGCTCTGGCTGGATATTCCTGGTGATGGAACACGATACGGCGCACACGGCCATCAGAAGACAAGTCTGTTGAAAAGCTCTTCCCTTCATGGAATGCAAGTAAGCCTCCCAGACAGCAGAGTAAGGTTACTTCTTTCAATGCTACAACCATTATGTGATTTGGACAATGGATGAACCTTAAAGACTGTGCTAAGTGAAACAAGCCAGTCACAAAAGAGCAGACATTGCATGATTCCTCTTATATGAGATTCCTAGAGGACTCAGATTCAAAGACAGAAGAGAATGGGGAGATGTTTAATGGGTACAGAGTTTCAGCTGAAATGGGGCAAATGAAACAGTTCTGGAGATGGATGATGGTGATAGCTGAACAATGTGAATGTATTTAATGTTGCTGAACTTTACATTTAAAAATTGTTAAAATGGCATATGTTGTATTTTACCACCAGTAAAAAAAAAGGTTTAAAGAAAACAATAAAAGGCATTTGGGGATAGCTATCACAAACTTAAGTCTTCCCCATTTTAAGAAAAACACCATAAATTCCTTCAAACAAATCTTAGGGTGGCTGTTCTGAGCCTCCTCCAGTTCACTCCAGAATAGACCATCTTCTAGAGCAGCGGTTCTCAACTTGTGGGTCACGACCCTTTCGGCAGTCGAACGACCCTTTCACAGGGGTCGCCTGAGACCATCCTGCATGTCAGATATTTACATTACGATTCATAACAGTAGCAACATTTCAGTTACGAAGTAGCAACGAAAGTAAGTTTATGGTTGGGTCCCAACATGAGGAGCTGCATTTAAAGGGCCAGGAGATGAGAACCGCTGCTCTAGAGGAACAAGGGAGTCCTGTGGCATGGAGGTCTGCACAGGGGAGAAGGGAACAGAAAGGGGTAACTCACCCTTCCACCCGCCAGGGAGCGGGCAAAGGCGGCACTCCTTGGTGCTTTCCACAGCCGCCTTCGCCTCTCTGTCCTGGCTGCAATGAGCAAAGTGAGGACTAACGGCTCCCAGTGTGAGAAGCAGGGTATCTGCAGAGGCAAAATGAGAAGCAGTCAGGGGTCAGGGTGGGGAGCACAGAAGCAGCTGGAGAAAAAGGCCAAGACTCCAGGAGGAGAATGTGGTCCGAGCTGGTAGCGGACTGGCCCTTCCTTGCCAAGCAGCACGCATGCCTCCCATAATTTCCACTCTTCTAAACAGGCATGTATCTTTCCACATGCTTCCTCGAAGCCAGCAGTTCTCAGCTTGGGGGAAGGAACAGGGAGACATGTGGCAAAACCTGGAGACATATTTGGCATCACTGGAAGGTGCTACTGGCATCTAATGGGTAGAGACCAAGGATGCTGCTGAACATCCTATAACGCACAGCACAGCTTTCCACAACAGAGAATTAGCTGGCCCTAAATGTCGTTATTGCCATGGGTGAGAAGCCCTCCTCTATGCCACAAGCAGAAGCAATGCCCATTCTTGGTTTATAGAGAAGAATGAAAGACCAGAGAAACCAAATGTATTGAAGCTCATTCTCCCCGATGAAGAGCAAGGAAATAATTCCCTAATTATACTGCCCCATGAGAGAAATCTGAAACCCTGCCAGGAGGGAAATCCTTGGAAAAAGACTAGTTTTTTTAAAAAAAAAATTATGCTAAGTTTCTCTATTACAAACTCTGAAAGCCAAGCATTTCTCTGGCTTTCCCTCTATGGAAGGGTGGGAGTCAGCAGGCAGCGAAGTGGGAACAAGGCCTTTCCTGGCTACTGGATCTGAGGATCTCCTTCTAGGCTCCTTCCAAATTAGCCCCCACCCCTCACCATCTGCCTGCCTCCTCCACCAGCTCCTCTTTCTCAGGCCTCAGTATACCTTCACGCCCCTACCATCTGAATTATTACTATTAAAAGGCTGCCCCCTGCTGGAGTCAAGGGGACAGGACACACTGATCCTGGGCGCTCACAACAGGCTTGAAGGAACAGGAGGGGAGCCTGTTCTCTGGGGTTCAGAACTCACAGGAGAAGGTAAAGACCCAGAGGACAGGCATCCCAGTACACACTAAGTTAAGAACATTACTTCCTCATTCCATCACCCCTAAAATTAGTCCCAATCCAAAGCAATGTGCCTTGGCACAGAAAGGTACCGCTATTAACAGAAGTAGAATCCCAAATTCCCCAACAGTTGAGAAACTGCCCAGCCTCAAGCCTGTTGGGGGTGACTCCGCCCTTTGTCAGGATGGAAAGATTCTCCCTGCATGGTACATGAGAACTCTCTGAGGCTTAAAAAACGCTGCAAGCCCTGGCCGCTGTGGCTCAGTTGGTTGGAGCATCGTCCGTGCCCCAAAAGGTGGCAGGTTCCAATTCCTGGGCAGGTACATACTCGGGTTGTGGGTTTGAGCCCCCATCCTGGCACATGCAAGAGGCAACTAATCAACGTTTCTCTCTCTCTCTCTCTCTCCCTTAAGAAAAAAAAGCAATAGAAATTTATAAACACACAAACACACAGCGCAAGCCCAATCCTCTTGGCTGGTCAGCTCTCCCAGCTCTATTCGCTCTGAACTATCCTGACAAATGAGCAGCATGTCTACTAGTTAAGCTTTTAAAGTACTTTCACACTTTAACTCATTTGATCCCTTCTGCCCACTTGCCCAGTCTTGGGCTCCAGCCAGGGAAAACAAGGAAGAGAGGCTGCAGCTACCCCAGTAGGGGCCCCCAAGTCCCTAGATACTCTGTCCAGGCTGGAGAACCACCCCAAACTCTCGAGCATACTTTGTGAGTTTTAAGCCATTTTACATTTCTTGTTAGAATTTTTTTAAATCCTTCACATGGCTGCCAGCCTCTTCTCACCTCTGCTCTTAACGTGGGTCTATTTTTTTAATTCCAAACTCCAACCACAGATATAAAATGGAGAGCAAACCAGGGTCCTTTAACCCATCAAATCGCACACAATACCAACACATCCACTGGCTGCAAAAGCCAGACAAGGGGTCTAAGCACACAACTCACTTGACTGTAGCCACCATATGGCGCCTGGATCCCAGGCCACGGCAGCAACCCAAAGTCCAGATGCGCCCCAACCATTCCCAGGGACCCGCTAGACCTCCAATGCAGGAACTAGAGCTGGGGCTGGAGTATGGGTCGGTGTCCTGGGGCTGCACAGCCAACAGTGCAGAGGAGACCCCGAAAGCAAACTCCCACACACTGTGAACCGCGCAGGGGCCCCGCCTGTTGGCATCCGCGCTGGTTCAACTGCAGAGGCAAGTTGGGGGCTCTTGCTGGGGAGCGAAGTTGCAACTGGCATGTGAGCTCCAAGGCGCAGCGGAGAGGCTGGTGGTCATTGGGAAAGCAGTAATGAGAAGCAGCAGGGGAGTGAGACTGGGTGGCTGGAGGGAGAAGCGGCCAACAAGTACTGATTGAGCATCTCTCTCCCAGGGACAAGCTGGAGGACCAGACCTGGAAGCTGACTGGGAATTCCAGTAACGGCGGGTAAGGGGGAAGAAATGAGGCTCTCCTTAAAGTTAACTTGAAGAAATAATGGAAAAGGCAGTGTGACAGGGGCTGCATCAGGGGAGACGGGCCGGGAAGGGCCCAGAAGACTGAGGTGTTTAGCACCGGGCACCCGGGAGGAGGGAGACCCCGATGACCAAGCACTCATGCCGCCGGCGGGAAGCGGATTCGGGTGAAGACCCGGGAGGGGAAAAGGCTCCCACGTTAGCCCAAGTGCAATGCTTGGACTTCCAGACCCGCGGGGCCCAGCTAATTCCAGCACGCACCCGGCGGCGCGCCGAGGCGTCCCCGGGGGACGAGGGGCACTCGGGCCGGCGGCGCTCGAGCGGGTCTGCGGGAGGATGCTGGCGGGGGCGGGCGGGGACCCCGGGCCGGGTTTTGGAGGGGTCGCAGGACGACCGTTAGGAGCGCGGGGATGGGAAGGAGGCGGGCCGGCCCGGAGGACAGCGTGCCCTTCAGGGAGGGGCGCCAGGTGCCCGGGGCGCGGGCAGCCGCCCCCGGGGAGGGACGGCAGCGCTGGAAGCCGCGCCGGGGAAGGGGCCCACAGGGGGTCCGGGAGGCGGACGCACCGGGTGGCGGCGGCCTCGAGGGCGGCGCGGGAAGGTCCGTGCCGGCAGCCCGCGCTCTGGCTCCGGCTCCTGCAGGCTCGGCGCGGCCGCCTCGGCGTCGGGGGCGGGCCTGCCCCGGGCCGGGGGCCGCGGCGCCGCCGAGCGCTTACCACGGCTGGCGGGGGGCGCGGGGCTCCGGTCGCGGGGCGCGGGCGGCGGGCGGGCGGGCGGCGCGCGGCTGGCTGGGGGCGGCGGAGGCGGCAGGGGAAGGGGCGCTGGCGCTCCCGCGGTGGCCGCTCCTCTCTGTTTGTGTTTGTAGCAAGATGGCTGCCCGCCTCGCACCACGTGACGCGGACGCGGGGCCGCAGGGCCGCCCCCTCCGCCGCCACCGCCTCCCGCCGCGGCCCGGCCGGCTCCGACCCACACGGCCTCGCCCCGCTCTCCGCGCGCCCTGCTGGGGCGGCCTGCACGCCCGGCGCCCCCGAGCCCCCCGGCACGTGACCCGGGAGCCCGGCCGGTCACGTGACGCGGGGCTCGCGGCGGTCGCGGGTGGGGGTGTCCCCGGGGTACTCCCTGGCTACCCCCTGACACGTGACGCGCGGCCGCCGTGGAGCCGCCGCTGGTGACATCCCGGCTTCTGCTCGGTCCGTCCGCTTCCTCCGGGAAGCCCGCCTGTGTTGGAAGCGGCGCGTTTACCGGTGTCCCGGGTCACCTGCAGTCGGCGAGGAACCGACGGACTCAAACAGCCGGGGCCGTGCTGGCTGCAGACCTGGAGTTCGGTGTGGCTCTGCCACCGACTGAGAATTGACTCCCTTGTGGTAACCGGGAAGGAATGCGGGTCGCTGTCCCATCCCCAGCCCCCACTCCACTCCCTGGAGTGCTGAAATAATTAAAATAAGTGAATGTGAAAAGCTTTGAAAGGAGGATAACTACTATGCAAATGTAAAATGCAGATTGACACCTCCATTGTTTAAAGAGTTTTTCAGGAATGGCTTTTCTGACTCCCTGAACCTTTTAGGATGAAAAAGTTTTGGGTGTTTTCACGATTTTCCTTGTAAGACATTCTAGAATGTATACTCTGCCGCCCAGCTTCCTAAAATAGCTGCTACCACATCCAAAACAATCCTTCTCAAAACTGGGAAAGTCAGTTCAGACTTGTGCCATAACCAATAGCGGACCTTTGGAGCAACCAGGGAAGCCTTTTGTTCCTGCACCGAACACCTTCTTCCCCCCTCCCCCACCCCCACCCAGTCTTCTATGCATTTGTAGTTTTAGTGTCCGCTTTTTTCAGTTCCCTTGTCTTTCTTGCAGACAGGATCCCTGCCTCTGTTGTCCATCAAACAGGCTGGAAAATGGCAGTTGTTTAAAGCAAGGGCTCCTGTCCTGGTTCCATCCATTACCAACTGTGGCCTTGGACAAATTATTAATCTCTCTCCTCTGGATTATATAGTAAAGCACAACACATGCTTGGCACAGGGCAAGTACCGTACTCCATAAATGTTAGGTAATAGTGGCTTCTGACTACACACAGTCCACGATATTCAGATTATTAATACTGTATGAAAATGTATCAACAGAATTCAGTCATGGATCAGAATTTTTCTCCTAGAATATGCTTATGACAGCTGGGGTATTTTTGTTCCTTTACTCAAAAACTTTTTTCCCTAGCCGGTTTGCTCATGGATAGAGCGTCGGCCCTGTGAATTGAAGGGTCCGGGGTTAGATTCCTGCCTAGGGCATGTACTTCGGTTGCAGACTCAATCCCTGGCCCTGGCCCTAGTCAGAGTCCTGCGGGAGGCAACAAATTCATGTCAGTGTTTCTCTCTGCCTCTCCCCTTCCCTCCCGCTCTCTAAACATCAATGGAAAGATATCCTCCGGTAAGGATTTAAAAAAAAAATTTTAAAGCTTTTGTTGTTGCTTTTTGTTTGTTTTTTAACTTAGCTGATTGTGTTCTGGGTGGTTGGAAGTTATCAGCAGTCTAACCTCTGAATGAGTGAAGTCTTAGCATGTCTTATCATTAACTAGACCAGAGGCCCGGTGCACAAAAATTTGTGCACTCTGGTGGGGTCCCTTAGCCCAGCCTGTGCCCTCTCGCAGTCTGGGACCCCTCAAGGGATGTCCACCTGCTGGTTTAAGTTTGCTCCCCAGGGGGTTGGGCCTAAACTGGCAGTCAGACATCCCTCTGTCAGCTCGGAAGCCCTCTGGGGATGTCCACTTGCCAGTGGGGAGCAGGCCTAAGCTGCAGTTGGACATCCTTAGAACTGCCAAGAAGGCAGGAGAGGTTCCCACCACCATTGCTGTATTGGCAGCTGTCAGCCTGACTTGTGGCTGAGCAGAGCTCCCCCTATGGGAGTGCACTGACCACCAGGGAGCAGCTCCTGCATTGAGCGTCTGCCCCCTGGTGGTCAGTGTGTGTCATAGTGACCAGTCATTCCCAGTCATTGTGCTGTTAGGGTCAATTTGCATATTACCCTTTTATTATATAGGAGGATAGAGGCCTAGTGCATGGATGAGGCCAGCTGTTTTGCCCTGAAGGGTGTTCCAGATCATGGTAGGAGTCCCGCTGAAGTGCCTGGCCAGCCTGGGTGAGGGACTGGCGGTTGTTTGCAGGCTGGCAAAGCCTCCCAGCAGGGACCCTCACCCCATGAGGGTGTAGCCATCCTGGGTGAGAGGCTGATGGCTATTCGCAAGCTGGCCACAGCAACCCAAGCTCCCAGTGAGGCTGACTGGAAGCAGGTATCTGGGATTTATTTATCTTCTATATAATTGAAACTTTGTTGCCTTGAGCATAGGCCACAGCCAGCCTGGGCAGGCGGGAAGCTTGGATTCCTCCATTGCAGGGGCAACCAAGCCTCCTACTTGCTCCAGCTCAGTGGCTGCCAGCTGCTATCTTGGTTGGGTTAATTTGCATATAGTCGCTCTCATTGGCTGGTGAGTGTGGCTTGGGGGTGTAGTGGAGGTGTGGAATTTGCATGTTTCTCTTTTATTAGATGCCCAGTGCACAAATTCATGCACAGGTGGAGTCACTTGGCCTGACAAGCAATCAGGGCGTCTTGCTCAGTCCCCAATGGGGATCAGCCATCTGAGGAGGGACCACAGGAGGTTGGCCCATGGGGAGGGGTCCAGAGCGTGTCTGTGACCGTCTCACCCAGTCCCAGTCTGCTGGACCCCAGCAGCAAGCTAACCTACCAGTTGGAGTGTCTGTCCTCTGGTGGTCAGTATGCATCATAGTGACTGGTTGAGTGGTAGACTGATAGGTGGGACACTTAGTTTATTAGGCTTTTTAAAAAAATATTCTTTATTGTTCAGATTGTTACAGATGTTCCTTTTTTTTTAAAACCCTATAGCTCCCCTCCACCTGGTTCCCCCCCCTCCCCATACCTTTACCGCCCCCCCGTCTTCATCCATAGATGTAAGATTTTTATCCATTCTCTTCCCATACCCCTCATGTCCCCTTCCCCCCGAGAAATATCAGTCCATTCCCTTTCTATGCCCTTACTTATATTCTATTCGCCAGTTTATTCTGTTCATCAGATATTTCTATTGTTATATTCATTTGTTGGTAGATATGTATTTGTTGTCACTTTGTTGTTCATACTTTTTATATTTACCTTTTTCTTCTTCCTCCTCTTCTTAAAGAATGCCCTTCAGCATTTTAAATAATCCTGGTTTGGTAGTGATGTACTCCTTTAGCTTTTTCTTGTCTGTGAAGCTCTTTATCTGACCATCAATTTTACATGATAGCCTTGCTGGGTAGAGTAATCTTGGTTGTAGGTTCCTGCTATTCATCACTTTGAATATTTCTTGCCACTCCCTTCTGGCCTGCATGGTTTCTGTTGAGAAATCAGCTGACAGTCGTATAGGTACTCTCTTGTAGGTAACTAACTGCTTTTCTCTTAACTGCTTTTAATATTCTCTCTTTGTCTTTGCCCTTGGCATTTTAATTATGATGTGTCTTGGTGTGGTCCTCCTTGGGTTCCTTTTGATTGGGGTCCTCTGCACTTCCTGGACTTGTAAGTCTATTTCTTTCACCAGGTAGGGGAAGTTTTCTGTCATTATTTCTTCAAATATGTTTTCAATTTCTTGCTCTCTCTCTTCTTCTGGTACCCCTATAATTCTGATGTTGGTACGCTTAAAGTTGTCCCAGATGCTCCTTACACTATCTTCACACTTCTGGATTCTTTTTTCTTTTTTCTCTTCCAGTTGGGTGCTTTTTGCTTTTTCATGTTTCAAATCTTTGATTTGATTATTGCAAACCTCTAGTCTGGTGATGGATCTCTGTATAATATTACTAAGTTTATCAGCGGATTCTAGAAAATTCTTGAAAAACCTTAAAAGCGTGATTCTGAACTCTATATCCAGTAGTTTGCTTTCCTCCATTTCTGTCATTTGTGACCTGTTTCTTTGTCTCTGCATTTTGGCTGCATTGATGGAGTGGTTTCTGTACTAGGTGTCCTATAGGGCCCAGTAATTCAGCCTCCCCAATCACCTGGGGTGGACACTTTTGTTGTACGCCTTTGAAGGCTGAGTGCACAGTCTTGTTGCAGTTATCACTGGGTGGTATCACTGGGAGGATGCAGGCCTTTCTCCTCATTGTTTGGGGTTTGGAACTCTTGGAGTTCTGTCCCAGCTGCAGTCCCTCAGGCTATGCTGCAGGCAGGCAGGCAGGTGCATAGCTTGGGCGGGGTTGTAGGTGGGGTGGGTGGGTGTGGTCTCAGAATCGCTGTGGCGGAGAAATCCGCAATGGCTGCCTCTCCGCTGACTCACAGCCTCTCCTGGACCTGGAGCCTCCAAGCACTGGGGTCTGCGCGCTCTGAGTCCCCAAATCTCCATGTCAGTGATCGCTGTGAACAGCTTGGCTAGAACGCCACTGATCTTCCGCCCCGTTGCCAGACAGCCCACACCGCGTTCAATGGGACCCCGGAGTTTATAATCTCCTTCCAAGCCGCCACCCTTTCACCCGCGCCGCTGCTTCCGTTCTGCGCGTCCATACCTCTCAGTTTTGGCACTGGGAGCCTCTACCCAGTCACAATGCACTCCTTCTGACTTCTAGTTGCAAAGCTTCTCCTCCCTTGGTTCCGGAGGATGGCCTTTCACTGTATAGTTGTATTTCTACAATTTAGTTGTGGAGGCTGCGCATCTAGGTACACACCTCATGCCACCATCTTGGTTCTCCTATTAGGCTTTTATATATATATAGATTAGCAAATGTGAGGTTGTAAATTATGGTGGAGAAACGGTACATGGGCAAAGGGACCTCTGTGCACTGGGAGCAGCTGGCGACAGTGGTGGCTTGTGCTGAGCTGAAAAGAAGGGCAAGATTTAACTAAATTTATGAAAAGTGGCATCCCCTTGAGAATAGTGACAGTGCAGGCTGATGGGAGAAGAGGACCTGGATTGCTAGTTAGGTGAGAAGTGAAGTGAAATTTCAGTTAAAGGCCTTGAATGCTACCATGAAAATAGTTTTGATTCAAGTGTAGCACTCACTAGATGCAATGAGTCAAAAAGAGCAAAACTGCCAATGAGAATAAAAAAAAAAAAAAGAGTAAGACTGACTCCAGGGTATAAAATTGGAATGATTCCCCATGGTTCCTTGTGTGCCACTTTGTGACCCTGGGCAAGTCCTGTCCCCCAGCTGTAAAATGGGAACCAGCCATGGTGCTGATGATGACACTATGGAAATGAATCCTATAAGCTCCCTTTTTGAAAAAGGAAAACATATCAGATAATCTCTCATGTGCAGTATTAAAGAAAAAATTTACAAACAAATCACTTGGAACTAAAATATTTTTTTTTCGGATACTGTGCTGTAAAATGTCTTGGTCTGTGTTGTTTTAAATTTGTAAGCTTTTGCCCTAACTGGTTTGGCTCAGTGAATATAGCGTCGGCCTGCGGACTGAAGGGTCCCAAGTTTGATTCCGGTCAAGGGCATGTACCTTGGTTGCGGGCACATTCCCAGTGTGGGGTGTGCAGGCGGCAGCTGATCGATGTTTCTCTCTCATCAATGTTTCTAACTCTCTATAGCTCTCCCTCCCTCTCTGTGAAAAATCAATAAAAATTTAAAAAAAACAAGCTTAAAAAATAAAAATAGAAGATTCATGCCCCCTCACACACAAAAAGACTAAACAGCCAAGCTCTGCCTTTTTTCCTAATGGAAGATTACTCTGTGGTGTTTACCTTCAATGAAATATGAAAAGGTAAGGACCATCTTAGTGTCAAATCAGCTTACAGTATTACAGAGCTTGGCTTCACCCAACTAATTGTGAACCTTTACATTTATCTGGATGTCAAAGTTTGGAAAACATCTAAACTAATAAAAGCGAAATAGTAAAATTAACCGTTTCTCTGAGACAGGGTAAGCCACGCCCACCAGCCAATCAGAGTGGCTGTATGCAAATTAGCCCAGGCAAGATGGCGGCCACGGAGAGAGCAGTGGGTGAGTCATGGAAACCAGCGGGCAGCAGAGTGGGCTGGGCGGGTGGTGGCTGATGCCTTGCAGGGTCCAGGCGTGCAGGGACCCGACCTATGGGGTGGAAAGGCCCCACACCCCAGCGCTGTGAGCTCCGCTTGGGCTCAGAGCCGCTGGGGAAGGAGGCGCAGAGGACTTGGCCTGCGGGGCGGAAAGGCCCCACACCCCAGCGATTCTGAGCTCCATTTTGGCTCAGAGCCGCTGAGCTCATAGCCGCTGGGGAAGGAGGC